>OX461812.1:11495076-11528109 GCA_949802685.1 Dicyrtomina minuta | reverse complement strand
AGTGATGATGTAAGAAGGAACGTAAACGTACGCTCATGTAATTTGATGGTCGACTTTGACTTGATCGAGACTCACGTGTCTTGGTATTGATCAACGTGTCTAGGTGTATTATGTCTTTACTCTGGGCCTACGTAAGGTAGGGCTACACTTACCTACTACCTACCTACATAGGCTACATGTTGTGAGGGGAATGTGGGCAGGTAGGTATAGGTATAGGTATTGTGCAGAGACAGACTACATACGCAGGCTAGTTTTATGTGACTATCTCTGTATTATTATCCATTGTACATACAGTAATATAATTTTCCTCACTTGTAGTATCTAGCATTGAACTGTGCAATTTGATTGGATTATTTTGGTTAGGTTTGACTCAATAAAGAGTCAAGAATGAAATCATTTTATTATAGTGTAGATTGTAGATAGGTAAATGCGTTATATTATTTTGTTGGTCTTGCTTATACAGGACTGGGCTGTGATCACTATTACTAGTATCTGTACCAATGTGGTAATGTGGTTGTCGTTAGTCATAATTAAGCTTTAAGTTGGACGCAATGCAATGAATGGCAAGAGGCAAGTGTAGCAGTAGTAGTTTAGTGAGTATGTAAGTAAGTAACGGCGGCAGTCGTAAATTAAAATGATATCTAAGACAAACTTCTTGTACAATTTAACTCTATTTACAAGGTGCAAGTAAAAGAGCTTTCACTTTTTTCAGTCTAATCCTCAGTGGCGGTCTGTGACGAGTGTTGTGTGTTCCTTTGGACTTGGATTTGGTTTTAAAATAAATTTTTTAGTTGTTCTAAAACGAGTGGTGTTTCGTGGATTTGCGAATTAGGAATTAGGAATTTATAGAGGCTTGGAGAGTCGTCTGCTTTTTCCCCCTCGACTAACCTTAGAATATAATTTTAAAAAAACTGTGCGTGTAATGTTCACCACTAACACACTCTACGACTGCTAAATATGCACCAACTGTCTTATTGACGGCTTCCCTATTATTCTTATTATTATTTCATTGAGACTTCATGGTGTTGAGTTTGTAGTCTTTGCGTTGTCAACGTGGATGTTGCTGAGAATCTTCGATCTTCATGTGCTGTTTTTGTTTTGCTAATGTATTATAGGTACGTTTATTAATCGTTTTTTAAAAACATAATCATCCATTTATTCTCTACGCTTTACCACTGTACATCATTAATGTGGACTATGGACTGCGGAGGAAGTTGTATTTAGCGTGGGGCTTTGTAATGTGAGCAGTGTTTGTGGTTCTACTTGATAAGTTTGTGATAATTTATAATAATTGGTATTGAGCTTGTATTTGTATTTTTATATATTGCATTGAGTGTGTAAAGGGGCCAGGGTTTTTCTTCTGTTTCTGCTTCTGTTTTTATTTCTTTATTATTATTTTTTTAAATAATTATTACCGTGCTCAGGCTTTGATTTGAATTGCGCGTCGGTTGGATGGAGATGAGAAGAAAAGGCATTAAATACAGATTGAGCGACGGCAGGAGGATCGAACATGCTCAGATAGAGTCAGTGTTTTTGTTTCGAGGAGGATTATGGCGCGGTGCAGTATTGTCACCGTCGTTGACATTTATCATTGCAATTGTGAGACGCTATGTCGTTGTCGTTTGTATTTACCGTGACTAGGCCTATAGACCCACCGTCAAAATTGAGGGAATCCTAAAGCCAACGTCAACCTTAAGAAAACGAAGGCATCGTCTGTGAACCATACAGACGAGATGTGATAGACGGAGACAGACAGACAGCATTGTAGATTGTAGAAGTCAAGAGTATAACAATATTTCTGTATAGTTGTATAGTGTAAATCGCACAGGGATTCGTGTGTAGTATGTACAATATTATTGATAGAATAATTCAAAGCTTGACTCAAAGCTAGTCTTCATCTTCTCCTTGTCGCCGATCTGCCATTATATTCTCCTTTTCTCTTTGTTGAAAAGGAGTTTAGTTTTCATCTTCTTTTGTCAAGTCTCACGAATTGGCTATGGCTATCAGAGTTGGTCTTGGTCTGGGTTAACGTCTCAGATTCTGCTAAGAAAGTGTGAATGATTGTGTGTGTGTGTGTGGATCTTGTCTGTTTACTGGTAGACGCACGTAAGTACGTGCACCTTCGTTTCGTTTGTATGTATACGTCTGCACGGTCGTCTCCTTACCTTCTAGTTTCTAGTATGTGGTATTGTGCGACTTTGTGAATCTCGAAATATATTTTTTGTATGGATTACCTTAACGAAAAACGAAATGATATGTACTGTTACTGTACGACGGCAACTACTACTACTACGTTATTTGTGTGGAGATTGAAATTGAAATTTAAACGTGTGAACGAAAATCTTTATCTTTTGGAGAGTAGGTACAGAGTGAGCAGACGGATTTACTATTTACCGTGGGGTAAACGGTACATATTTAGTCATGCGAAAGTATCTGAGGGATATTATACATAGTAGTATACGGGGCATTTATATATTTTTATTATTCTTTGTGTAACTGATTCAGTCTATATATATTGTCAACGGAGCTACTATACATAGTATGCTAAAACTTATGTATGTTCTCAGTAGTACGGTACGCCATAGGTTAAAATTTGCTGTAGTAGTAATAGCATTGATTGACTGGACTTTAATTGTAAAATGGAATGTTAATCCAATATTAATGTGTGTTGTTTTTTCTCTCCTCTCTGAACAGAATCAAGTAGGATTCGTGGTCGGCGAATCCATTCCTCCAGTGACATGACTGAAGTTAACAGTCCTTTAAATAATAATAAATCATCGGATTCGAACCAAGGATCGACGACTACAAATCAACAAAATCCACCATCGTCTCAACCACAATCTGGGCAACCTCAAAGACGGCTCATTAAGGCTGACTTGGACTTACTCTACAGTTTTGATACCAAAGTGAGTTCCCTTTAACTAACTATGACCATTACCATATGCCATATTGAAATTAAACACTCCATATATTTCATATATACTGACATCACCATGCTGTCGTAGGCTTAATAGCGTTAGCCAAATCAAACCATCTGCCCGCAAGTAATTTACCTAGTCAAATGTATAAGAATATACATATGTAGGGATTGTGAGGACTTTTAATTTATTGCATCTAGAGTGTAATCTATGGCCTGACTGACTGAGGACTAACTAATCGTAGGACTAGGACGAGGACGCTCTGTCTAGTTTATTGCAATAAATTTGACTTACGCGTTAGTTTTTTGTATTTATTGCTTTCATGCATTTCCCCCTAGTGCAGTATGGTAGTGCGATTGGCAGTTGTGCTCTGCAGTTAAATTTTAAGAACTTCCAACCTATTTGACCGTAGAGTAGAGGCTGGACGACGTAAAGGTACCTACTCTGTGTGTGCACTTTAATTGAAACTTTAATGACTCCAAGAGTGCCTACAGTATATGAGGCAAACTTTGTGTGCCTATAATTATGCATGTATATAAAAAATATGAATGGACACCTCACGGCAAGTCTACAGATGCAGCTATAGTACTGTAGACAAATGAATGAAGGGATGAGGTCATGGTGGGAGTAGACACAAGAAATACATATTATGATACTCATAAAATATATATGAAGTGCATGTGCTCACAAACTCTCGACTCAGTACACAGAGATATTCTTTGAAAAATGTCGAGTTTTCACTTGTTCCCGTTTTCTTGTAATCTCTGAACCCAGCTGTATAGTTGTGATGCTGTAGAACGGCGACTGTCAAGTGTGAAGCGAATGGCGTTCATCCTACTGACTTGAGATACACATATTAGCTCCATTCAGTCAGTCAGTGAGGCAGTGAGTGAGGTAGTTTGCGAAAAAATGAGCGAGCGAAGAATTGAGTACAAGTTCAGACTTGAGACCTATACCACTGGCAGTGAAGCAGCTACATACGTATACACAAGTCCAACTGTTCAACGAGGATAGGAAAGGCAAAAAGATTAACACTTTTGGCCTGAATTCTCTTCATATAGCTCCAAAGGTTTTAGTTTTAATTGAGCAAGATTAAAATTAAGGAAAACTAGACGAAAATATAGGGACGAAGGAGCGAATCGGTTTAAATTGAACTCAAACTGTGAGACGAAGACGGAGACGACCATAGGTCTAGACTCAAAGAGCGAAAGTATGTAAGTACGCACTCCATTAATGTGGAAAATAGAAAACAAATCTAATGGCAAGACCCTTTGCATTCATGTAGTACGTAGGTGGATATTTTATGTGGAAATGAAATATTCTTCTAGTGTGAACTGTTGTATATACTCCTCTATGGATACAACTGCTCGTTCCTGTACTAGGCATTTTATATGTGACTTTAAGAAAATTTTAGGAGAGGAAACATGATGACATTTTGACTCAATTAGAGGAATTATTACGCCTTGGAAATTCCTAAATAAATAGATGACATGACATGGTTAGGACGTTAGAGGATGTTAAAAATGATGTGGGGATGGTGCTATTTCTATTACTCTGTGCAACTAAGTCGGCTAAGAGCTAAATGAAGGGGCTCCCTTTCCTACATGACGCATTTAATTAGATATATGAAAATAATTAGGACTCTAGAAATGTCGGCTCGAGCCTCGCTTCTAGTAGTTTACTCAGTCAGCGGAGTCATTAGCGAATGGCTTGAAATTACTTTGAAAAAAAAATATGACCACCCTGATTCTGATATGATGTCTTCGTCGTCGTCGTCTTTTCCGTGCGAGTGGAAGTCTCTGTTGAGAGTCAAGATAATTATAGTGCTTATATGTATCCGTTTAGCTGAAATAGAAATTTTCTTGAGACTACAAAATATGGGACTCGAGAAAATTGGCTACTACATATTTTACAGTGAGCACTAACCCATAGGATTGGGGAAATATATTATTATGAGATGTGCAACTGTACATATATATTATTGGTACAGGTATAGACATAGTAGATACGTCACGTAGCTATAGTTCCACTGTAGTGGTATGGCGCGCGTAGGAGGTGAAAAATTCGTGGAAGTAACTCATACTACGAATCAGCATCACAGTGCTCATCCGGTGAAAACGAATCCATAAAGTCAGAGGAACCATTTGGGCAAAGTCACTCAGTTTTTTCCCCCTTTGGTGGATTTGTTTCTGTTTGGCCTCATATACTCGGATCGTCATCGTGTCTCCGTGGAGTGCAGTGTGTGTGTGTGTGTGTGTGTGTGTGTGTGTGTGTGGGTGGGTGGATGTTGATATATATTATGTAGTTTCTGATGATGGTTATGGTTAATGATGATGGCTGCGTAGAAATATAGGTGGTGGAGAGGTAACAAGATGCTGGCTGCATGGTTTCCGTGAGTAAACAGGAAAGGTCTATGTGTCTGTCTGCATGGCATTGTATACCACTCTCATGTTCATAATGGCCGTATGGGTTATAGTTTGTCTTCTGAAATATTTAGAAAAGGGACCTACCTACCTACCTACCTACCTACCTACCTACCTAGGAAAGGTATCATTTCTAATCGTAAGAGAGCAACAAAAAAATTATATGTAGAGAATCACCTTGAGAGCAGCAAAGGAAAGCAATATTTATTGACGTGAAGTGTTTCATTTTTTATTCTCTTTCCTTCTCTTTTCTTATAACATATAAAAATATGAACAGGATGCAGAAAAAAACATGTGGGGCTCAGTAGTAGTGCAGATGTATAGACTGCAGACAGAGACAGAGAGGAGATGGACTGGGAATAGTCCTAATGCTAAAATATTAATGGAATGTATGAAGTTGGCTGACTAGTTGCTAGTGAGTATGTTTAATTTACATTTTTGGATATGAATCTGAATTTGAGTCAGAGTCAGTGCTTGTGATTCTGTTCCATCCCAGCTTTAATCTTCCAAACTTCCAATGTGTTGAATGACTGGATTCTGGACAGGAAAAAAAAATATGATGAAGTTTTATTTGTATTTTATGATTTCATGAGGGAGGTATACATCCTTTTCAGAGACATATACAAAGTCTTGAGTAATAACAAATAATGATACAAAAGTGAGAATGAAAATATATGAATGTTGAATAAAGTATTCCCGAGAGCTATATAGCATTATTATAGTTTATATATCTGTATCTAGCAAATGCGAGTGATACGAAGGCCATTTAGATTTTTTTTTATATAAGGGAATGTTTTTCTATTTGAATATTTTTGAATCATTTAACATTTGAATGAGTACCGATGGGTAATAAATGACTGCATCACGGCCACGGCCACGGCAGATTTTCAGATTGCGATTGGAAGAAATGAATTCGTATAATGTATGATTTTATGTGTGGAAGTACAACTTTTTATATGGACGTGTTTATACTCACTGTATAGGAAAGTTGCGCACTGTTGGACTGCAATGCATATTTTATATTCTATAGTAATAATAATAATGTGAGTGCATTTAGTGCATTATTATTGTAATGTATTGGATCCTATCGCTCGTCCCATCGTAGCTCTTGGGTCTCCGACTGTCTGGATGGGGATGAGTGAGCATTAATAAACACATTGAATTCATGCAGTTTTACACAGTGAGGACCAGTACCAGTCCACACATGAGGTGTGATTTGGTGATCGTGAATAGTGAATGGTGATGCACTTTAAGAGTTTAAAGATGCACATGTAATGTAGGTAGGCAACATAGAGAAAAAAATACATTGTGTAGGCTGACTGACTGGAGTAGGTAGGTACTTTAGCGCATGTGTTTTGAGTGGCTTATTATATTTTACCTATATGGTTATGTACAGTGTTTAAACGTGCAGATTGCGGGTAATAACATATATTGCATAGAATATAATTGAGAATAGGAGTACAGATGAGCCCTCATGACTTTATAAGTCCTTCCTTCCTTTGATGTGTTCTACAAAATGCATTTGGGATTTTTGTATTTGTAATTGTAACCGTGACATGGATGAGCTTGACTGGGCTATAGGTTGGTTCTTGTTGTTGTTGGTGTTGGTGTTGGTGTTGGTTCTGATTGGGATTTGGTTTTTCAATGTTGGTCTTGGCTCATTTCTGGGTTTCTTTAGTTGGTTGTTCAAGGGAATTTTTTGAGGTGTGCTAGTCACAGCGAAGTGAAGTGAGCAGTGTCAGCACTTGTTCATATTCAATTTATCATGAAAAGAGAAGCTGATGATGCGAAGAGATAGACGAGAGACTGGTGCCTGAGAGTGAGGATGATGATGATGATGATGATGTAGAAAACTCCCTAGTCTCTCGTACGGAGGACAGAGAGTCAATAGTGAAGCTGTCAATAAGATTGGAGGAGAGATGAGTTGCGCTGAGCTACAGTTGAAATACCATGGCTCGGCTTGGCATGGCATGGCATCGTCATCGTTATTATCGTGGTCACTCCGGTGAGAGGTTGAGAGAGAAAAAACTGATGAAATTACCTTATAAGTGGGAGAGCTGTGCAGCCAGCAGTTCAGCAGTCAATAAGACAAAACTTGAGGAGGGTATTCAAATACCCAAATGTTGGACTTTCAATTTTGAAATGAAAAATAACAAGCAAGTGTCTGTGATTTGAACATTGTAAATGTTTAGGACTCAATTTTTTCGGGCTTAAGGTTTTCCATGTTTCCTTAGGCTGTAATATATAGCTATATATCCAGGTATGTATACATTTCTTATACACGGGTATTTCTTCTGGTTCTGAAACTGGCTATCTGGCTTTTGCCTGAACCACTCAAGCTGCTTTGTATGTACACTTACCATGTATGTATTTTTATAGCTGTGATAAAATGGAATTTATATGGAACAGCATCAGTAATCAGCCATAAGGTGAAGCAGTAACAATAGCAGTGTGTAGAATACTGATAGAATTCTGGGTCGGCCTCGGTCGCGGTGTACACGAGAATATTCTCAATTTGCAACGTCGGGTCACCTTCAGGTCTTCGCTCAGGTCATGTTCTCCTCCGCTATTTTTCTGATTATAACTCTGATACATACCAACATAGTTCCGAAACCAAGACCAAGACCGACGTACTGTTTTCCACCCTATGCTGTGCTGAGTGGCCTGCTGTTGCGAGTGCATTTTTTTGCATTATTTCCTTGAAATTGCAATTCCATGTCCATACGAAAGGAATTACCAAGAAATGGAAAGGAGGAATTTCAAGAAATGAATGAAAAGCGAATTCCTTGTCCATAGATTGAGATCGTAGAATGTTCAGTGCTGTAGAAGTGTGTGTTTAGCCTTTATTCATACAGTCTTCCTAGTAGCAATAGCAATAGTGCAGCTGTGGTGGTAGTGGTGTAGTAGAGTATGGCGAGAACGATGTAACTTGAAGAGCTGCTGTGTAGTACACATGTCAATAGCTAATAATTTGTGTTCTCGTCGCTGTCATTGAATATTTTTGTTATTGTCTTTTTATTACTCAATTTATTGTTCCGTCCTCATCTGCCTACACTAAAAGAGTTGTAATATGTCCATGTAAAAATGTGAAGATAGCTCTGGTTGAAGGAAACTATAAAGTAGGGAGGTAAAGTGTATCTGTATACGTATATAATTATACCTACGTGAATTGTCATATGTTTGATTTGATTATGTAACCATGTGAGCACTCCATGGATGTAGGTAGGTGCTACACATACCATAAAAACAGTATTATAAACCATCTGTTCCTGTTTAGGCTGCTGGTGCTGGTGTGGAAGTGAATCACAAAGCAGAACTGCGGCAAGTTTGTCTGTCTGTGAGAGTCTGTGTGTGTCTTTCCAGCTCGTTTTCGTTTTTATTTTGTAGCTACTACTTGAGTCATAAAACCACTGTGTTCCGAGTTTTTATTTTTCCCTCCATCAATTCCAATGGTCACATCAATCCATTGAAATAATGAAATTAAAATTCTTCAGGAGCTGTGAAGATAATCAGAAACATCAAAATGTTCTAGATTTTAGGACTTTATTTTTTATTTACTTTCTTACTTTTGTTTTTTGTTTTTGTGTTGTGGCTATTAATTTGTTTAAAATTGAGCATGTCTGCAGGACAGAGATTGTGTTGGTTCGCAAGCCTCATTACAGTATTCCATTCACATTTAGTAGAATACAAAACCTTGTGAAAAGATAAAGGAGATTTTTATTAAGTAATTTGACTACATTATCATTATACATTTTTGTTATGGTTGATCGCGCTGCAGGACAGGACAGGAGGATGGAGTGGTAAAAGTAACGCAGTAGTTGTAGTAAATGGGAATAATTATTGTATTTTTACAAATTATGTAGGTAGGTGGGTTGTACCTGGGGTTGTATTTAAAATTGGGATGACTGATGACATACACATACTTATTGTTAGGTGTATAGCATTGAACTGTGGGCTCGGTGATGGAAGCTAAATAGAGAGTGGAGTCGTAGTCGTAATTACCAACAAATTAGTTATGTTTAGGGATTGCTATAATTGATGATGTGTCGTAATCATATTCATAATCGTAATTCATAAATCGTACTGCGTAATAATCGAATTGTAATTTTTATAAATGATTTTCAGAGAATAAATAAATGGGCAGCAGCTGCCTATGGTTCTGCTTGTTTGGTTTTGATGCTTGTTATCTCACTCTCTGATCATTCCATTGATATTCCTTTCTTTCGCTTTTGGTTCACTGTGACAGAAATAGAAGTTGATACACCAAGGGGCATATAGTTATAGTAGTTTGTAGATGGTTCACTACACAGCACAGTAGTACGGATAAGGAAGGGACGTTACCTGACATAATATGTACCTACTCATGTGTGTACATACTCACTGGGTGTTGGGTGACTACTACCTGACACGTAAATAATTAGGAACGTCACGTTACCGTTGAGAGGTGAGACGACGAGTTGGTTTTTGGTTTTCCTTGTCTTGTTTTTGCTGTCACTTTTACGTATGGTTGATGCTGTTCTTCTCGTCCTGATAGTGTCTGTGTACTTCTCTCTGCTACTTACTCAAAGATGATTTTAAAAAAAAGCTTGTGGGCACCTAATTATGTGCACCATATTGTAAGGACGTACTGCAGAGCATTCAGATGTACAGATTTGACATGAGGAATGATGCGTTTAATGATTTGCGTGTGACTGATGATAACTTATCCTCCGTTGCTTGTTTTTCACGTTCACAAATCCTTTACATTTCCCTTGCGTAGGAGGAAGGACGTCGGACGGTCGGTCGGATAATTAGTAAACCCATGTGTACTTATTATGCATAGTGGAGTACATGCTCTATACGCAGCTCTAACGTGCATTGGTAAATAGTGTAATTGTATAATGTATTGTAATTATTGGAAGCATATACAATAATATGTATAATAGGATAATGAAAGGGATTAAGTAGTGCTGATCTGTTAATTCTGATACTGGTAATTATGCTGCAGATATACACAAATATTCAAGATTATGGCGCTAGGAGTAGGTACCTATTTCTATGACTCGTAATTGTTGTAAAGATATGTTTTCAAAATATTTGTACATAGGTAGATTGGGAACTGACTGTGTAACTGTGTAATCATATCAGTAGTCATAGGATTAGGGGAAATACAATGGGCTGATGGCGGAGACACGGAGGTGTACCTACCTGTATAGTTAAATGGATAACATTACTTTTACTTTTATTATCAATCATGCAAGGCCATCATCTCCTCTAACGCTCTTTCCTTCACTTTACCATTACCATGTCTGGCTAACGACGACCAAGCCCATCGTTCAACATTCTGTTTCTGTAGACTTGTACGATTAGGACTATGAGAGGATTGTAGGATGTTATGTTGTGACGACTGTCTCATGGATTCACAGTTCTGATTTTCTGATGCTCCACTCCATTTTTGCTATTCATCTCTTTCAGTTTATTTTTTTTTCGCTCCGCGTCGTTCTCGTTGCTGATGCTGAGCTGCAAGACTCTCTCAAAGCTCCGTCCCATAACACCAGGACCAGGCCCATAGTTGCATCAGATCAGTAGTTGTTACCTTTTAATGTTAATGTTATGTTATTTAAATTATAATTATGTAGCTTCATCCAGGAAGATAGGGTTAGGACAATCAGACTCGGAAATCTGACTTGGTGGCAGTTGACTGTGCCCAGTGGCTCTGACTGCGCCATGCCATGAGTCTGCAGTCTCTGCAGTCCAGACACTTCCAGTATTAATGTAGTACGGAGGTAGGTAGCCACATAACTTTCTACCTGCAGTCGTTTCTTTCTTCTTCTCAGAGTGGAATACCAACTGACGAACACACCAGTACAGATTTAGATTAATATTTAGATTCTAGCTTTTCTTCCTACACTATTATACGTCATGGATTGGAGGATTGACGATTACTCCTGACTGCTCAGGTGATTCCATTCGACATTGTAAATTGTAATAAGAATAATTGTTGAATTCTGTATAATGAGATTCAGAGTTAGAATTATTCAGACTGGTCATAAATATTGAGGATTCGAGATACAGATGGAATTGTAAGACGGGGATCGGATAGGGTTGTGCTTCACTATATACATGCATACGATTACTTGTAATTATATAAAACGCCATGGCAGACAGAGCATATGTAGGACCAGGACCAGGTAGGACGAGCTGTAGGTATGTAGTTAGGGAGTAAGTGGGATGTTTTTGGTGAGGGTTACGTGCAAGTATGACGAACTGGGGCTCTGGTCTGGTCTGGTCTGGTCTGGCTCGCTCTGCTGACTTGAACCACTTGTCATTAGAATTGACTTTTGACTGAGGACTGGGCATTAGGTCGTGGGCTCGTTTTCCTTTTCCTTTCAATTTCTTTTTCTGCATTCTTTCCTCCTCTGTCTGTCAGAGTCTTACTGACTGACTGGCTTGGATTTTTGGGAGGCGAGGGCTCTAGTGCCTCCGCGACTGGGTGAAGACGAGGGCGATGAGTAAGAGTGGGAATTTTGCAGTGATTATGCTACAGTATGTATGTATGCCTTGTTTTATGCTTGAGGTGACATGATAAGAAATGATATGATTGTGGTGAGCGTGGAGATGATGTTTGACGTTGTTTTTGGTTAGTTGGACCATTGATTGCATGGTCAATGATTTTTCTTCCTCCGTGGTTTGGATGGCTTGCATTACATTGTACTACTCCATTAGATTTGAGATTCCTTTTCGTTTCATCTCCATCGTTCATCGTCTATCCACATCCACGCGGAATCTACCTGTTCGGGTAATAAAGTAAGGAGAGTGACTGATTGACGACGACTTTTGACCGTGTCTATGTGAGAGTGAGAGGATGTAGCTGGACAGGGACAGAGTGTGGACTATAGGGTGGATGTGGATATGGATGTTGTGCCGTGCTATTTAGTTATGGTGTTGTTGTCTCTGTTCGCTAATTCTTCAAGACGGTGGATTGTGATTGTAGATGGTTCAGTTTCATGTCCTGTAGTCTCTTATGTAATGTAATGTAGTTTAGTGGGTAGACTTGACTTGGACTCTTGTACTCTGCTGGCTGGACAGTGGACGTGGACACGTTGCTCGCTACTCCAAGTTCCAAGTGTGAGTCTTATTACATTCCACGAGTTTGTTCTACCGCCTGTTGTTCCTCACTTGTAGACATGAGTGTAGAATTTATTTGACCACGCGTGAGGAGCGTCGGGAGAGGAGCGGAGACGGAGGAGCCTCTGCCCTGTCTTCTCTTCCCTTCTGCGACACGGAGGATGAGAACTAGATAAGAATGTCATCTTGTTCTTGAGTTGTTCCCTGTCTCTTCCGAGCTTTTAAACTTGTCTAGCCTTGATAGGATACCTCCCTATCTCTCTAATGGGTTTACTACCTTCCCAATTAATCGTACAACATATGGATGGACGGACATGGACTGGACTGATACTGAGGGCTTCACAAGATCTATCTCTATCTAGGAGGAACCGCAAAATCCATGACGGATCCTGGCTCATTATTTGATTTTGATGGGTGGGCATGGAGACTCATGTTAGTACATACAAACGAGTGAGCCCAGTGCCAGTGCCCAGCTCACTAGACATCTCCACTGCGTATGTACGCCAGTGTACAAACACAATCTCCTAGACACAGGTACAGTCCACGTCCGCAGTGGAAGGAGGGAAGAGGCGCTAAAGGAAAGGAGTCAAGTGGGTTTCTTTACATCGACCCCTGTACAGTAAGTCTTCCTAGGGTGAGTCGTGAATGTGAGCGTAAAGTGTAGGTGGGTAGAAAGAAAGGAGCATGAGTAAAAGGAAAAGGAAGGCGAGGACGAGAAGAAGGCATTATTGGGCTGAGTGGTTTAGTTACTTTGGGTTCGGCTTTGGTTTTGGTTTGGTTCTGGGAAGTCCGTTGAATTGTTAAATTACGATTAGGATATTATCACATCATGTCATTAAGGATTAGCATAGAGCGGTAGATGTGTCGGAAGGAAATGACGGGGGAAGGAACATGGAAGAGGATTGGCTTTTTGGCTTGTCTTGGCTTTTACTTTTTTTTTGCATATACAATAGAGAGGGAGATGGAGAGAGAGACAGTGGGAATTTTGCCATGGAATGTGGAAGAAAGATGATGTGGTGGAGTATTGTGGCTTCCTCCACCATAGCAGTGTCAGTCCCGGTGTTAGCTTCCCATTACAAGAGATACGTCTGTGGAGTGAGATTAGTTCTTTACAGGGAAAATGGGAAACTACAAACTAATTCATTTTAAATTCATCATTAGTGCATTATGCATGTCTGCCCACGTATAGTGTGGTATATCCACTGCACACAATGCAGTGATGTCATTGAAATTTAAGGATGTCAAGTTTATTATCTCCGCTCACATTTCTCCATCAATAAAAAAACCTTCTGTTTCAACAATGATTATTTTTTTAACATTCGAAGTAAATTAAATTTTCAGTAATGGCACTATTTACATTTTTTGAAATAATTTAAAATAGTAATTTGGAGGTAGTAAATATTATCTTTCTCTCCTATAAGCGTGTACCCACTTAAATGAATATTCTAAATTTTGGTGTAATTCCGTTGTGTACTCTAAGCTGCTGTTTGGCTGGCATTGCACTTTGGGATTATGTATTAAAGCTAAATAGGGACTAAATCACCGAAACCAAAATCAAGGAAAGATAAATAATGGCAGTAGCTTCGGAGTAGTATTACAGGGAGACTTAAAACCGTCTTTTAATTTTCATATGTGCTAAGCTATCAGTAGTTGGTAGTGCTCAGTGGTTTGGCTTGGTTTTGGGAAGGCATCATAAACTTGAATATTAGATGAGCTTAAGTTAGGCCCTGTAATACTAGGCTGTTGCACGTTGATCCCTTATGGTAGCTTAAAGGGTTGAAGCTCATTTTAGTATTCCTGTAAAGTAAACTCTACGGAGGCTGGGATGATGGTGATGATGATGATGACGGTCTAATCTAATGGAGATGCTGAAGGTGAAATGCGGACAGGCCTTAGTGTAATGGTTATGTGTGGGATTATAAACATTCATTATTCATACATACCTGTGTGCTCAGTCTGTCTCTGTCTTGAGATTTCTAAGCCTTAGTATAACGTGGTAGGGACTGTTTAACTGTTTGGAGCAGTGGTAATACGCGGTATCTGTCTGTAGGTTGAAATTTGCCTGTATGGCTTTCGCACCGAGAGTCTCTCAAGTTGTTAATCTTTTGGTATGGTGAATTTGAATTTGGATTTTATTCTAACGATTTAGTATTGTTGTGGGGGTATTATTATTATTTGTATATTTGCATTTCAGTTTTAGAAATGATTTTGTTGGCTGTTGTGGAGGATTAGAAATTTAGAAACCTTGACTACGTCTACGTCATACAGACCTCATATGTACGAATAGTTTAGTTGGGATTAGTTTGATAAGTTAGTTGAATCCTCCATGTCAATGTTGATTTTGATTTCGATTTCTTTAATGACATCATATATATAATGCAGAAGGAAAAGCAATTTAAAGGCAAAGGTTTAAAGATTTTTTTTTAAACCCTCACTTTTGCGTCTACTCGACGTCCGCCTGCCTGCTTACTACTACTACTACTGTCTTCGTCGTCGTCGGATTTATCATCATCATCATCATCATCATCATTTTTTCCATGGTAAAAAATCAGTAGATAATTATATCTATATAGATATAGGCATACCTACTCTTCTTAATAGCCTCTGTAATATATGATCGGGAAATGAAAACGAAAAGGAAAGAACGTCTCCACCCAACGAATCAATTCAATAGCCAATGCCAATACCATAAAATCAAAATCAATCCAGTCTCCTTAAAGAAATTATTGAGCTTTTAGCTTTTGACTTGCGAGACTTGTGCAGTCAGAATGGAGATGGAAATGAAGATGCGCAGATTGTTGGTGTAATAGAGTAAAAAGGATAATATCGCATTGATTTTGATTGTGCACACACACACACATTTTTGATCTGGTTTTGGCTCTGGTCACTGATCAGAATCAGATCTGATCTAATACTTGGGTATGTATTTGGAATGTGTGGTGGAGAATTAGGGATTGAGGATTTGGAATTGGAAGCGTGTGGAATGTGAACATGGAGGATGATAACAATATTGATGAGTTGATCTTTGATTTTAATTCTGATTCGAAGCTGATTGGCTGGTTTTATCTTTTGCGTTTGCTTGTGTGTATGTATGGATGGATGGATTACGAGTAGACATTACACTTGCTAAGAGAGTGGAAGTTGTAATTTGGAATGGAGAGACGAGGAATTAGGATTACAAATTAACCTGTACTTTTTGGCCTTTCCTTTTCCTTTTCTATAATTAATTGTAGAAATAAACTATGGGTTGAAGCAGTCCGTTTTCTTTTTGTCCTCTTGAAATAGTTAAGTGAGTTTTAATTTGCAAAATACACTGTCTACGACATTTTGTATCTTTTCAGTAAAATTAATTAATTAATCCAAAATGCCGAAATTCAATCGATATTGTTCCAGTTCCAGTGTAATTCCTGGAGATTTGTATGATTTCTTTTAAAATATTATCAGTATAACTCTTGTGTTTCAATCTTCAAGATTTTATAGGTTAAGAATTTGTTTAATGAAATGTGCATAGCAAATTTTAAACTTTAAATTGTAATGAAAATGTCATTTAGTAGGGGAAATAATATGTGGATGGGTCTGGCGACTTTCGACCGGAACGACATTAAGTCGACGACAGTTCGAAGAAAGACATTTTGCCTAAAGACATTGCGTCGAGTGGACATTGAGTCGACGACGTTGCGTCGACAGACATCGAGCAGAAGACTGTAAGTCGACGACATTACGCTGTTAGACAATGCGTCTAATTACATTACGCCGTTAGACATTACGTAGTTGTTTAATGCAGTGATAACGGCATTGATGTCATTTTATATAAACGAAAAGAAAAGGAGAAGTAGAGAGAAAGACAGCTTTATTTAAATACATTTGAGACCGTACGTACTCCAGTACAGATAGCACACAGGTCTAACTAGTCAGTATACGTATTACGTATTGTGTGATAATCTACATTTTATGCTTTTCAACTTTTAAAGAAACTAATTCATCAAGTAACTATGTGAATAGTTATTTAGCAATACAAACAACTTTTTAATGTTGCCCATATTCTGTAAAAAAAAATTTAAAATTACAATCATACATAAACCAGCTGACATCTATTATCAGGCCTTACATTAATATTTGTAATTTAAAACCAATATAGGTACGCCGTAACTGCTTGACACAAACAATAATTGATGTAAAAATCTGTTTCCCAATCACATATTCGTGTTTCCGCTAAAACTTTAGAGTGTTATCTAAATAGTACTATTGGACTGAATAATTGTGTTCTGCAACAATTCTTTCGTACAGAATAGGGACGAAATGAAAAAATATTAAAAAATCTCCTTAATTTGTATTGGATATGATAGAAATATGCAAAATTAGAATACAACTTGATTTCATTCATATTCAGGTGAATAGAACCCTGGCGATACCTGTATTACTTGTATCTCTACTAGTGTTGTCAAGCATTCCTGGTTATGAAATTAAAAATTAGAATATTCGAGACTTACATTCAGATACTCAAATAAACTGTTCTGGAAATTTGTTATCGACGGACTTTAATTCAACGCATTGTCCGTCGTCAAAACACGTTATACGTAATGTCGTTGAACGAAATGTCTTCGCCAAATAGTCCAGTACGAACTATCTGACGCCGTACTGTCGTGAGCACGCAATGTCGCCTACGCACTGTCGTTCGACGAAAAGTCGTTCCGGTACAAAGTCGTAGAATCTGTGGATGTTTAGTTATGGAATTAGATAAAAAAGCTGCCTATGGGCTGTGGCTCGTATTGGTGCTGCGCCAAGTTTTTTTTTATTTTTGCCTTTGATTCCGTTTCGCATTCGTTGGAATTATCTTCTGCTTTGCTGCTCACATCGGATTTGATTGAAAGGGTCATTGTTATTGTTGAGCCTGATGGAATAAGGATGAATTGTGGTTACTTCTCGTATTAATTCTGACATCTTTAATGTACTTTTCATCTCCATCAAGGACACACTGCTCAGGCCACTGGCATGATGGCACTGGCACTGACATTGCACTATGGTCTCCATGCTACAAATACCATGGTCGTTGGTCCTGGTCAAGTCAGTCATCTCTCAAAAATAGTTGTCAAGAAAGACAAGGGCCTGTGTTATTTTGTACATAAGAAGGCATAGGGCATGGACAAGCTGGTTGGATTATAGGCGTATCATTATATCAGAGTGTATAATTATGTACATTATATATTGTATGAGATATAAGATAGACTGGGATTTCGATTATGGATCTTCTTAATTCTCTTTTGCTCCTCTGCTAATAATGTTGGGATTTGTGATTGAAATGAAATGCGGAGTACCTACTTACATTGTGTTGTGGGTGCTGTGGCTAAGTTTTGTGAATGTAGAGGTTGGTATTAGCATCTTATGGTATATAGGAGAATTTTAGTGTAAGATATTCGCTCACATTTACAAAGTTGAAAATATGGTTTATGTTTGGAGGGAGGGAGAAGTTGACCTTTGTGGTTGTGGGATTGTAATTGGACTCGCTCAAAGTTGACGCTGCATTGTTTTTCCATTTGATTCAGTTTAGAACGTAGGTAAAATCATAGATTAAATTAAGTTTACGTACTTAATGATATTTTTAATCTATAGGAAAATAAATGGGATTGATATCGTACTTTACATATTGTTTTTATTTATTATATAATAATCCCTAATAAGAATAAGATTTTTCTTTTTAGGGAACTAGCTTTTATATCGTTCAAGTTTTGTATCGCTTTCAGTTCCTTGATTTGCTTGCTCATAATATGATAGCCTTAGCCTTGAATTTGGATTTCCATCAGATCTGTCTTTCTGTTCTGTATATATATAAAATATACGTTCGCATCAGCCTCTGGTTACACAAGCTTTGCGTGATTGATTGAAACGTTAATTGAAATTGAAGGAGTATGAAATTGAATGTGTCTGTCATGGTTCATTTTATGTTTTTGGAGAAATTGTGAAGATTGCGACGACAACAAAGAAAATTAATTCTAAGCTTATTTTAGGCTACACACACGCGCACCGAGTACCGAGCGAATCTCTGGAGGTATTTACAATTTGATTAATACAGACTCAAAGGCTGTACTGTATTAATGATGTAATGTGATGTGTTTGAGACACTATATATATGTTGCTTTGCCAAGTTAACTCATTATATTTGGTTTTAGTATGGATTACATAAGTGCGGGATTATTTCATAATCCTTTGTATACCTTGTAAGCTCAGTTTCAATATGTACGCTCATCATAGTTACTATTTGTACATACGACGCACAGTGGCACTCAGGTTGATTGCCAGTCTCAGGTAGCACATTGAAGAACGAGAAGACCGAGATACAACAAAACCGCGAATTATACAGTTTAATTTTTGACTGAGGTTGTGCCGTGTGTTGTCCTCCGCTAGCATGAAAGACGAAAATTAAATTAATGTCATTTAATTACTACAGATATAGTTTGTTATTTGAATACTTATTTTTTTTTCGTTTGTATTAACTATATGCGGTATTTATTTATTCTATTATTTTAGGATGAAGATGAGGATGATGACGATCTTCCAGTTGAGTCATCAAAGGAGAATGGAACGTGTTTCTTTGGGCACATTTGTCCGGATGGAACACAGTCAACCCCTGTTACTCCATGGAAAAAACCACCGGGTAATTTTAAAATTTATCATTATATTGACATTAAAAATGTGTAATGTGTTAATTAATTAGTATAAATTCAAAGCTGGAATGGAAAAATTTTATTTTTTATATTTATATATAGAGCCCAGATTTGATGATGATGAGAACACCAAAGTTGATTTCCGAAGACGTCATACAATTTGTAATCCGACGAATCGAGAAGAACATGGAACTACCCTCATTACCTTCCCCTTTGAGTACACCAATTCCGTAAATGTCTTCAGTTCCCTTCAGTGTCCACGTTCCTCACCCATCCTCCACCGACGAAAAGCCAAGCTGCCTCATTCTGTCTCAAAAAGTTATCTCCAAGAAGAATTTTTCCAGTCGAATCATTGGCAGACAGCAATTGAATGCCTTTCCTTAAATCTCGAGGAAGTGGTTCATATCAGGAATGTATTGACCAAAGCGGAGTTAGAAAGCCTTCCCGTAGACTGCAGCCTCAAGGAAGATGTGGAGAAAGGAAAGGTATGACGGAGATGAAGCTTTTCACATTATTTTACCTGTCAATAACAAATGTTCTATGTGAAAAAAAAATATATATATAAGAAATAGGAGAATGAATAGCATTTAACATTAAACCATATTATCATTGCCATTATAGAATTAACAAATTCTTTTAGATCCACTTTTACCCCTCTACCCATCTTCCATTTAAACTCTTCAACTTTACATTGTATTTCGGGAGTGCTAATTGTTCCTATAGTGTTCCTTCGTCACTGTTACTTGTTCTTACTGCTGAGAGATGCAAATCGTGGAGTTGTCATTATCTCAGTTTTTTTTGTTAACTGTTAAAGTTGTGAGTATTTGAATTGAATTTAAATTTGAAACTTTAAAGCCCATTCTTTTAGTAGTGGCAAGAGCTTGAGTTCCCTTTACATGTTAACAGTAATTCACATGTAGATAGTTTTTTACGAGTCTCTCAATCAGACTTTGTTTGTAGACTTGATGGGTTTATTAATTTGGAAGGGATTTTTATGACCGCGTCGACTTGTATACGGTATGTATTTAGTATTTTACTGGTTTCTTCTTGTCTTCTCTGTGTACGGTGTGTGTACGTGTACATTGAAGAAAAAGAAACCACCGCGGAGGTGAAATTCAAATAAAAATACATAAGAGGTTCCTCATGAGCGGATGCCGAAGCCGAGAACCAGTAAAAATTACTCTGTTATGCTAGATGTACATATTTGAGTGGCCATATAGCATAATATTATCAAGTTGACATGTGTTTAGGTATTCGTCTGGTACCTTTTGTTTTTTTCATTGGTTCTTCGGTCGGTTCACAGTTTTTTTTCTCTTTCTTTACCTTCTTGAGTCTTCTTAGGTGGTAGCCATTAAACTAATAGAATTTTGTGTAATATGATTTTCCTTTTTCTCTCCCTTTTAACAGGTATGTTTCCTATGTCTTAAGACTCGCTTCAGTCTTTTCCTAGGACCTTGGGGGAACACATGTAAGCTCTGCAAGAGAACTGTATGTGCCAAATGCTGTGCGAAGGTAAGAGAGTCATAAGTACATTTATGTGACTTACCTTATTTTTTTTTAAAGCTATATCTATGCCCTATGTATAATATATTGTAGTATTAGTAATCATAGTTCCCCCCTCGGTTTTTATCGTCCTCTTAAGTGAAGATTTACGATGACATTCTAAAAGCTTGTGTGATATGCTTATAATTCTAAATGTTTAGTATAATTTGATTGTTTTTTTTCTCTCTTTCTCCCTTTCGTGCTGTGATCCTTTGGTCTTGGTGCTACTTTCGCTCTCGTCATCCCACGCATATAGATGAGGATACCTACGGAACATTTTGCTAAAGTTCCCGTCTCAACACTTAGCCCAAATATTTCTCCCAGAGAAGAAGAGAAGGATTTACCTGGATCCAAGAGTCTCACCCCAACAAGAATGGATAGTCTGACCCCCACAAATATGAATACTACGAGGAAGAATAGTGTAGGCAGCGCCCCAACTTCGCCCAACTTATCCCGAAAATCTGTCGGCACGGACTCAGACAGTGGTCAACGGTCGATTTCCCCGGCCTTGATCGAATCTGAAGATAGAGACCGTTTATCCCCAGATCATAGTAACGGCCCACATAGTTTACCAACTGTCACTTCCATCTCCCTCGGTCTCATGGCTTTTAAAAAGTAAGTGAACTTCTTCAAATTAGAAATATAGCGTCTCTTTTAATTTGGAGGCTAAATCTCCGTGATGTAAGCTAAATTTCTTGCAACAATGTTTAAGCGAACAACTCATGGACGTTTCTAACTATTTTGTGTAACTTTTCACAGTTTGCAAATATGAAAAAATATTGAATGATACTAAATATAATTCATTTTATTTATGTCTTGCAGGCGCAGTTTTGGTCGAGGGAAGGAGGCTGACAAGACTGAGAAACTGAAAGGGTCACTTATGGTAGTTTGTCATGATTGTAAAGCAATGGTTTTACAAATCATTCGCTCGTCGCGAGCCAAGAAGGCTGGCGTTATTAGGAGTAATATGACACTTGAGTTAACTGGTGTGAGAGTTTAATTCAGCCTCGTCTCTACTTAATTCGTTTATATAATATTATAATTAATTATTATATTATACTTACTATAATATTATTACTGCGTACTATGTAACCTTAGCTTTAGTGTGTGTAGTGAGGGAGTGAGTGAGAGTGTGTGTATTATACTGTATGAAAGACAACACTGTTCTGTTGAGTGTTCCACGAGAATGGATAAGGATGATAACGATAACTGTTTGTATGTCAGTGTAACTACCTACCTACCTAGGTACCTACCTACTTATGTATGTGTACAGGAGGTATGTGTTCGGAATCCGCGCACTTACAATTAGATACTTGATTGGTAAGTTGACTTTGGCATATTGCTCATAATTACACAGAGAGAAAAATCTTGAGCAAAAAGAATGCCAAATTAGTGAACGAATGGGAGAAAAAACTATTAATTATAATTATTGAGTATGTCTGTGTCGTCTCACGCATTTATTCATTTATCGTTATCCCTTATAGCAGTTTTGCAATTTGTAAAATTAGATGGTCGTGGTACAGCAAAAGTAATACAACCATAACTAAGTCAGTCTCCTATATACATATTATTAATAATTATATATGTCCGAGTTTTCATCAGTATGAGTGGTATCTCTTGTACCCCGTATAAACTACGTACTAATCATTATAGTAATAGTGGAGCGATAGACAAAAACAAAAACGTTGACATACAACAATTAGCTACGCATCAGTCAAACAAAACTTTACTTTAATTATTATTCGTATTCGGGTATCGAATCGAGCGAATTTCCAAATCAACTATCTATTTGCGATTAAGCTATTGTTATATTAAGTATTGTAAATGTTACTGGATTGCCCAAGTAATATAGTAATTAGATATAGGGAGGGGAATCCCAATTTAACGCTAACTAAGTGCTATATATAACCATAAAGTGACTCTGATTTTTCCTCATCTATGACCATTTGTAAACTTTTTAGGTTTGGGCTATATTTATAATAGTTGTTATATTCTGTAACTTGGATTACAATGTTTGGGCTAATCCTCACCTAATCGACATCCATCGATATCAGTTCTCTTCCACCACCGTCAACAACTTCAATTTCAACTTCTCCGATTTCTTTTGTTGTAACTTCTGGCAGGGGCCATGAAAAGATTATATTTTGTTCAAACAACTCTAGATAATTTTGTATTCCATTTTTATTATAAATGTAATTTTATAATTGTCCCCTCTATGATGTAATAATTGTGATGGGATTTTTTGTACCACACTAAAATTTTGTCTATATACACTGCTTACAATCCGCAAGAAAACAAGAACTTACTAACCCCTCCTTGTGTAAGAAGGAAGCCGAATATGAAGACGATGACAAACAAGAACAACTGCCTCTGGGACTTTCGCCTGTTTTGTTTTCTAGTGACAACAATTTCTATGTTAACAATTTACATACGAATGAAGAAAAAAACGACAAAGATGCCAACGCCAAGTTATAAAGTCAACCAACAGGAGCAGCAACAAGAATTTTGTGGAGGAAGAATTGTTCACAAGGCAGTCATCAAAGTATCTTTATGTTTATATTTAACCGTGGAACCGGAACGTTATAAAATAGTACCTATATTATTATGATGCTAATTTCTCTGAGAATGTTTTCGAAAATACATATATATAAATACATATAATACTACATAAAATAGTATGTGCAAGAAGTAAGAAATAATTTATGATGGAATAGGAAGGAAAAGGCTGTTTACCCTAACAATAATAATTATGGAGTGGAAAGACAAATTATCAAATTACTACTACAATTATTTTTATTGTTGTATATTTTTCATACACACTTTATATAATTTTTTTCTTCCCTCCAGCTTTTTAATTTTTACATTATTTTTGCTGTAGTTAATTCTAATTGTATTTAATTATATTGCAAGCAGCAGAGGAATCACAGACTTGTTTACACGATTACAGGCACTTGCTGTATTGTAATATCTCTTGTACTAAACTATTACGGTTGTACACAACTACTTATCCTAGTGTGAGTGAAAGAATTTAGGAATTTACTTAATTGTCTTATAATGACAATTATTATTATTTTTATTATTATTATTGTGTATTCGTATTCCAGTCTGTGTCTATGCTTCACATACCTCAGAAAGGAATCATGTTAAGAAGTGAAGGATGCAGTTAGTTTTTTTCGGTTTACATGTTTGTTCAGTTTGAGGGAGAAAACGGAATTAAAATTAAATACTTATATCATGAAATGAATGGAATCAAAACCATGTTTGAGAATGAATTTCGGTAGGACGGGAGAATTTATCCAAAGAATTTATTAAAAAATATCAAATCAATGATAATGACAAACAATTTAGTTTGATAATGAATAAGTGCTAAGTAAACATAATTCTAATTAATACTAAATTACAATAAATAAAACAAAAATTAATTTTAACAAAGTTTATTCTGAAAACATGTTGAGTTAAAAGGTTTACTTACAAATTACAACAATTACAATGTACAACACACCACTGCAACAGAAATGCACAATAAGTAAAGAAAAAGATAAAGAATCATTAGAGTAGAAAGATTGGGAATTTTTAAATTTTGAATTTAGATTCAATTAAAAATTCTGAACCTTTAAAAATTATAAGCATGATTACTTACTACTTCTTATAGATTGATTTAGATACTTAATTTAATTATTATAAAAAATCAACCCAACGCAACATATATTGTAATCACTTTTCATTCCATACAATAAATAATTTACAATAAAATTATTATTATTAAATATTACTTACTTAATCCAACAAACCAGTACCAGATGAGTGTCAATAATTGTATTTACAAACATTCTGTAGTGTCGCATTTAATTATAGCATTATAAATGTTTTTCAAAAAAAAATAAAACCAGGCGCTGTATTTAACGTAACGTAATTCAACGTTGAAAATAATTTATATAATAATTATAGAACAAACTAGAGAGAGATTATTATTATTCACAATTTTCTGTATTCTTTTTTATGTAAATATTTTTTCTATTTACAACGCACACATCATTTTCGTAGTCGTAACGTACTTAATAGTAAATCATAAACCGTAACCGTAGACACTGTAGGTAGTTACCTACATATATACTTAGAGTTCATTACAATTACATGCTACGTCTCCCGGTATGGCACGACATATGATATCTTGTATAGAGATATAATGATAGCATGAGGAAAATATGTTAGTGTAATATTGTAAATAGAGTTAATATTTAACATTATTGTAGGACAGTAAGGACAAAAAAAGATGACGGACAATCTTTGTTGAAGACACAATTATTATATTACAAATAAACAATTGAAACTATGTAAAATAAAAAAACGTAAAGCTATACTCTTGTTGTAAGTATTTGTATATATTCAAATCCAATTCCAAATTGGTTGTGACGGGTACAATTTTGCTGAAAGCGTCATGTCATGTCACAGTATATTATTATAATCATATTATATTGTGTATAGCATTGTCATATATTATATTATTATAATTACTACAGTACACAAGGAACGAGGTTGGTTGGAAAAGTGGTAGTTCAAACTTTAAAAAAGCTTTAAAGTTAACTAACTAAAAAAATTAACTGTGTATAGATGGGCTGAATGATGTGGATGGATGATATAATATAGTGTACATGAATATAAAACGTAAAGTATGTACGACGGATAATCATGTATATAACCGATAATGAGGATAACGAAAGTGAGTTGTAGGTACATATACACAAAAACAATACAGGTAGTAGATTACTTAAATACTTACATATGTTATAATTAAATGAATAGGTGTTGAGTTGAATTTAAACTTTGAAGTAATAAATGTGTGTCATTATTTCATTACAAAAGGGTACTAATTAGTCTCTCGTATTCGTATTTGTACTGTACTGTATTGTTTGTGTTGTGTCGTTTCGTTAGTCTTAGTCATGCTCATTACTTAAACTTAAATATTACAATTTACAGTGTTATTATTTTGTAAAAAAAGTTTATAATTATATCTATATGAAAAAAGGATGCTGCTATATACCACCAGCATCTACCCATGCTCACCACAGTTCTGTTTTTTGCTGATTCAAAAAAAGTATGAAAGAATAATAATATAAAGTTACAAAATACTCACGAGTCCATAAGACGCAGCCGACTCCAATATCGGCTGTGTATGCGTTTTAATTTATTTTTCGCTTCAATTCATTTCAACTTCCTCCACATTTATTTTTATTTTACCTATTTGCGTTTTCATACAATAATTCTACTACCGGCCTATAAATTATATAGTATTCGTGGTTTGCATAAATGGAGCATGATCAGTATTTCCTCTGTCATTATTAATGTGTATTTTTAATATGTTTATATGTATAGTGGTCGTGGTCAGTGCCAGGAGCCAGTGTGCCAGTAGTGTGCAGTTACTGTCTTCAATTTCAGAACTCCTTAATGGTAGTTTATTGTATTTCATACTGCTGTTGCTGCTGCTGTTGCATTATTGCATTGGTTGCTGATATTGCTTTTGTATTTAATATTCGTGCTACATATACAGAAACAGAACGCTATTTAATATACCGTTATACAATTATATACGCTGAGCTAAATAATATGATGTGTGCCTGTAAGCCTATACTAGATGTGGTGATTTATCTATTCCGTCAGAGTTTTTAAAGCGCATATACATAATTTAATTTTCGAATTTTGAAAGCAGTTAATAAGTACTTTTGGATCTCTTAGTTTTCAAAAAGTAAAAGTACATAATATTATTTGTCGGTATAGGCATAGGTAGTAGCTTAAACTTACATAAATGCATATAATTAATTATAGGTATGCATACGAACTACAAAGGCTCTTGTTGTACAGTGGCTTCGTTGAATGTTGTCGAAGGATATGATTGTAAAGTTCACAGCCTGCCTACCTGTAAAAATATAATTGATCTATAGCTAATTACTAATTATAAATGCTCTTTATGCAGAATAAGTTGTAAGGTGTGAATTAGTTAGGCTTCATGATCACAACATTAAAATAACTTACAACCAGAACTAACTAATAAATACGATGACGTACATGTTTTCACTTTCTTTAACTTTGATCATGTTGATAGCACTTTTACAACCAGATAAACACCGGAACGGAGACGTTAAAAACAAAAAAATTAAATATGCTTAAAAATGTAGTCATATTTGTTTTGCTCCCATATTTTGCTTTGCTTACGACTAGCATTACGAATTTGAGCATGTCATCATTTTTCGTTATGAATTATTAAATGTTTGTAACATTGATGGATTAAATGGAATGACGAGTGCAATTTTGGTCTTTGTTAGAGGTAATAATACGAACGCGGAAGTTACCAGGCCTGTAAGCCCAACCAAAGACCTTTATCAAACCCTGACCACGTCTGTGTAAGTGTATACGTATGTACCCTACTATATAGCAGATTTTTCTGCAGAAAATTATTCCAGGAAATGAATGAAAGGTCGTTAACGCATACTTTTAAAAACTAAAGACCCTAGGGACTTGTCCCATGGCCCGTCATTATCCTATATATTGTTATATGATAATTATTGTAATTACAATTTTTATTTTAGACTGGATAAATAGTAACCTTGTCGATACTGTTAAACTTTGAAATTAAAATATAATACAGCTACGAATGTACTTCAATCAGTTTTTACCACCTCCGAATTTACATCAGTAAAGTTTATTTCCTTTATTAAAGTGCTTATCATTTGTATTATTGCAACCGTTAGAAATGGTGGATGAAGCAATGTCCAGACAGTGCTGTTGCTGTACTGAAATAAATTTTTAAAGAAAAACCGAAAAAGACAGCAAATAGAAACAGAGTGCTAGTATCATACACGAAAACAATTCTTAATGGCGTATAATATAGTTCATCCCTATACATGTTATATCAAGTTGTAAAAAAGTAGGAACTAACACAAATTAATTAACTGTAAGCAGATTAGAAAATCTAGGTGTTGGATAGAACGTCGTGGTAGACAGCAATTTTTAGCCTCCAAATCCAAATTCTAGCGATAAAGTAGCTTTGTATCATTCATTTTGAAATGGCTGCTATTATGTAAGTACCAGTCAACCAGCACCACGGATGCAGTAACCAAGTATGCTACTCAAGTAATGCTAGAACAATTAATTATGTGTAAGATGCTGAGCTGCTACTTAAGCTGTTATAAAGTATTTTTTAAATTATGAGAACTGCTAGCGAGGACATAATATATAGAACATTGTACGCCGTATATATTCGATTGTAATATTTAATAAAGAGTCTAATTTGTGTCTTAAATTAGGGCTTTGGAAATACCTTGGTCACGTCTACGGACTATGGATACCACATCTTACCTACATTTACGTACAATTGCTGTAGTTATAACAATTGCACACTGTCTGAACCTGAACATAACGAACTCTTTATAAAAACATTATTTAAAAAATACAATCCCTATACAATATAATTATTGTAATATTTCTATACATTCGATCCTGGCCTAATACAGATATCTGTCTCTGACCATGATTATTGACACAGAAATAATTATATTTAAATTCTATGTATGACAAAAAATCTATGGTAATTAATTTATTCATTATTAATAGTACGTAAAATATTGAACGTATAAGTAGCACTAGTAAATTATTCGAACGTGTATATTTTACTGATATATGGGTGAGTATAATCATAATCGTATTGGGTGAATCAGGTGAATGCTCAAGCAATACTCTATCCGACAACGTTTCTAATATCAACTACACAATCAAGATGATGACGACGACGAATGACATGGCTATGATGATTGTGAGTACCTACTAAGTATTAATAAGACATTAATTCCATAATTATAATCGAAATGATACTGATACGTATTTAGTAAAAGCGCATAAGAAATATTTTTAACGTTATGAAGGTGCACTTGACTTCAAACGTTTAAAACTACTTAAAGTAGGAATTTAGGAATTTTAAATGGAGCACATTGTTTCCTTTCATGAAGAACTATCGTACCTAATTTGTTTTTATGTAGCTGAACTTTTATCTAAACCAAGGAATTAAACTAAAGTACCTACTTGGATAGAATTAAAATATAGCGAAACTTTGCAAACACTGGGAGCGAAAAGCGAAAACGAAAACAAGGGGTTAATAGTAGTAACGGTGCATAGTCTAAATCTGGAAGTTATGTACAAAGTAGATATGTATAAGGTACTAAACCTAATCCTGCGTACATGTACAGATCGTAATTAATTAATACAAATCTAAAATTATAATTTGAATAAATTAAATGTTGCCTACTTGAGTACTATACGTTATGGCTATGTACAAAGTTCTTCCTCAGCTCATTAATTATTAGAGAACAAAAATCTGAAATTCGAGTTTATCATTCGTATTAATATTATTGAGCGTATCCATGATTCTACACACTGATTTTACTCGCAGGAAGTAGCATAAAAAATGTAGATAAATAGTAAATTGTAATTATGTATACAAATTAATTATTGTACTTAACTGAATGGCTGTCGTATAATACAATGGCAGGCCACATCACAAGCCTTTGCCTCATTTTGTGTAAGTTTAATTAGATTGCTACTTGTGTATTTAATTACTTTAAGGAAATGAATAATCAGCGGAAATGAATAATCATTATATTACGTTCTAATGTTCTTGGTCTCTTTGAAGTTGAACCCTATTAAAAACAATAAAAATTCAAGTGACTAAACAAAAACGAACATAATTTCTGCATATTCACTATGAATTTTTAACCCCCGATGCCGTTAGCGGTTTGCATTACTATTAAATATGTAGTTCAGCTCATCGATGGTCGATGATACACCGTTGTGAATACTTTATTAACTTTCTCAAGAAAATCCTTAGAGATTTATTTATCTTTATCATCACGGTAGACAATTTATTCATTTTAGGATCATTATTTTACTGAATGAGTGACTGCAATTATTACAACTAAATATCGATGGGTTAGTTTTATAACAATAATTACATTGGCAATTAATACAACCGGTGGTGTCAAATGAGCCAGTAGCCAATATATTTAAACTATCTACGTATTGTATGTACTATAACAATTATTGTAATGTAGACGTTTTATGGATTCTATAAGCTTATTGTGAATACTAAACTTAATCTATCCAACTACCAATGTATCATCGTCAACGAATTCATGCTCAGGAACTTCTAAGTTGAGAGGGGCAGGGCCTTTACGAATTCTTCCACAAGCATCGTAATGAGAGCCGTGGCAAGGACAGTAGTAGCCACCAAAGTCCCCTATATATTTTTAGTATTTATTACCAATCTTAAATTTGAACTTCGTTTAGAAAGTAGGTACACACCAACGATTATTTTATTTATTATTTATATTAATAGTTTTAAACGTACACTAAAACTTTAGAAGGGTATGTACTTACCAGCATGGGAAATGGGTACACAACCGAGATGTGTGCACACTCCAATAACAACCAGCCATTCGGATTTTTTCACACGGTCACCATCAGCTTGAGGATCTCTGAGAGTTGAAACGTCTACTTGTGATTCTACTTCAATCTCCTCCGGAGTTCTAAAAATTAAAACTACTGTGATGAATATTATGTTTCTAGCACGCGGAATCGTAATATGTTTCCTAGTTTAGAACTGTTTTTGTAAGCTGTTAGATGCGAATTTGTTTTGCTAGCCACACTATGTCTATTCCAGGAAATCAGTATAATACAGCTGTATGAATGTGACAATTGGCAATAAAGCAATTGCCATAAAACTTCCCCAGGTTTGTGACGAACGAGCAAACGGCATTGCTTCTGCATTGCCATTCTCTGGGAATTTAACCAAATGTAGTTAGTCGAAGTAAGCATCGTTAGTATAGTCTAGGAATACCTATAAACTTGTTGCGCATATGGACGTTTACTATTTAAAACAAAATTTAAAATCCCTCAAAATTAAAAAACTGATTTTTCTTATGGCATTTAACACGGCGATTTTTGAAAAACACGGGTCACATAAGCTATAATATTTAAGCTATTAAATAGATAGGCTTACCGGATTCAACGCTAAAATTTTTTGAAATTAACAGGTAAATCGGTTTCAATTAACGTAAAATACAGTTAACATAGCTTTACAGGAACTCTATTGAGATTTGTTTAAGCGTGTAGGTCCTATGTTTGAAATACTGTTTATTAAAAATGTAAATCAAGTTAAGTTAATTTCACAATAAAAACTGATGCAAATCAACTGTAGATAGTACCGTTTGCATTTAAAGTAATATCACGTATGTTTGAGCATGAGGGGTTCGAAATAGTATGACAAAAACTATATTTTTATTTTTTGGTCAAATAAAAAAAATCCCATACCCGTGTTTTTCAAAAATTGCAGTGCTAAATGCCATATAAGAAAAATCAGTTCTTTAATTTTGAGGCATTTTAAATTTTGTGTTAAATTTTTTGTAAATAGTAAACGTCTGCGTAAACGTATGCGCAACAAGCTTTGGTATTCCTTCCTAGGCTATACTAAGATGCTTAATTCGACTACATTTGGTTAAATTCCCCGAGAATGGGGTCTTGCGTCTTTCTGTTTGACATAGCTCCTGGGATTGTGGCTAAGTTTGACATAACTCCCAGGTTTGTAGTTAATTTTGACATAACTTTTTTTAATAATAATAATAATAGTTTATTGTCACTAACGCATACGTAATACAAACACCATATGAAAGTTAGGTACAAAGAAGTAACATTCGGTAAGAGGGTATTAAAGATAGCAGACATAGATATTATAACAGAAATAACAGAAATGTACGGAATTTTTTTTTATAACTATAGAGACACAACTCTCGGGTTTGTGGCTAAGTTTGACATAGCTCCTGTGTTTGTGTATAGTTTGACATAACTCCCGGGTTTGTGGTTAACTTTGACATAACTCCCGGGTTTGTGGCTAAGTTTGACATAGCTCCTGGGTTTGTGTATAGTTTAACATAACTCCCGGGTTTGTGGTTAACTTTGACATAACTCCCGGGTTTGTGACTAACTTGGGAACGTTTTCAGATGTTACACCGGGATTTGGCCAAATGTTACCTAAGTGTCTTCTACCTACCAACCCTAGACACTTCAGCTAGCATAGAAACTTGAGTGCATTTTTGGTTGCTAGGCAACTAAAGCCCGGGACATTTTGAAAATTTTCTTGAAAATTCAAACCTCAAATTTTAACATACAAGTTCATATGGGAAAATTAAGGCACCAAAGGGTCCCCCCTGTCAAAATTTTCAATTTTACCAGATTTTCAGCTTTATTTTCAGTGTATCGATAAAAGTCAACAAATGCCGTTTTGCATTAAATTTTACACTTAAAATACTACTCCAGCGCACATTTAAAGCAGATAGGGATCGTACATACATAACGTCATCAGTTGGGTCGATAAGTCTACGTAGGCGTAGGCACTGGTGACATATTTCATGTTAAAAATTGCCATTTACGCAATGGTTAAGCTATGGGGCCCTAGGGTCCTAAAAGTTGGACTTTTCTTCGACGTCATTTGTGGATGCTCCTCTATGCGCTTTATACGTTTAGTAAAATATCATAATAAAAAAACTACAGTGGATGTTGTTATGATTTTTAGCTATAAGCAGTATTTCACATGCGCCTCTATTGAAAAATAGCCTGCACTGGTAAATGGAAATTTTTATCCCGGAAATTTACCCCACCGGAATGTTTTTCCCCGGACAATTCCATACCGTACATTTGCATTTTAAATACAAATCATTGAGGTAAACAAAATAACACTACTCCTAATGGCGGAGATCCGGGTAGGAGAATTAGGGGTAGGAGATTTGCTGGTAGGAAATATTCGTATTCCGTTTTTCTATGCAATACATACGTTGTTTTCTATTGCTAATAATTTCCTATTCAAATTTTGGCGACTTTTAGTTCTTCTGGTCACTATGTAATTATACGGACATTTGATAGTTGGAAACTTGCTACTCGGAAAGCTTTCCATGACCAAACCCAGGATAATTGCTACACATTGTTTAGATAGTAATAAAATGCAGGGTTAATAATATACTGTGATAACCGATTAAAAGTAGTTGATTTAATTTTACTTTTAATAAATTATTTTATTGTAGTGCTGGGCAATGTTTAAAATTATTTATTATAGTTATATCCTGCATATTAGGACTGATGGCTTCATAAATGTTTATAAGTGCTTGATTATAAATTGTAAGTCGGATCTTATATAACGCCCGGGTCTACATAATTGCCAGGCTGGCAAAGTAGTCAGTCCAAATTTTGTAATTTGAAGCCCAGAAAAGCGCTTGTGAACGCGGAGAGTTAAGATAAGGGTCGCAACTAATTTGTGACCAATATTAGTAGAGCTGCCGCTCATTA
>OX461812.1:8226033-8372990 GCA_949802685.1 Dicyrtomina minuta | reverse complement strand
TGTCTCTTCTATGTGTTGACTCAGTTGACTGTCTGGTATATGTTACAGAAATAAATTCACAAATTAAAATCAACTTTTAAAAGTTTACAACATCCAGCCGCAGTCAGTGATGATTGACTAAATTGACGATTGACGACGACAACGACGACGATGAGATTGGTTTTTTGGTTTTGTTTGTTTGTGGTTTGGATATTATTTAGCTACTACTGTCAGTTCAGGAATATCATAGTCGAAACATTAACATTAACACAACAACAGCTCAGTCAGAGACAAACTAACAACTAAAACTTGAGGAAGAGGACAAACAGTCGTGGATAGAGCTCTTTTTCGTCACTACTTTTTCTTATCTTATCACCAGTTACTTAAAGTGCGTCCTTCCCTCATTCACTTTCTGACTTTTGACTCTGTCTCTTGTCTCTTCTTGTGGTTTGCTTGGTTTTGTTGGTTTGCTTATTTTTTCCTTTAGTGAGTTTGATTTTGATGTCTTTCAAAAGCCACTACGTTCTCACTGATCAGTTCACATGGACACACACCGAGAATCACGTAATTGACAGTCTATTTAATAAAAACATCATCAAAAATTATCATTCACTCAAATAAATGGAATACTCATTCCACCACCCACCACATGCATTTCAACAACAAAAAATTCCTAACTCCAACTCAACTTTCAACTTTTGCAAAAATTTGTGTTTACTTGGCCATAGCGTTTTTTGCAATAAATAATAAATGGAAATGGATGACACTAATGATGAATGACTGATGACTGACTATCAACTATGGTAGATTAGGATTAAACACGGTAGTGACAGTCAACAACCGTGGAAAAATGCAATATAATAAATTCAAAAATACGTTAAAAATTGAAGCTTCTACTTACGTCTATCAAATAATCCGTATCCGTGTGTTGTGTGTCAGAAAATAAAACTGAGTCGAATAATGTCAATAGAAAAGAAAAATGTAGTGTGTTGCTTCTTGTTGGTTATTTGGTGTTTGGTTGTTTAGCGAATATTTCAATACATAATTTATTGCAAAACTTAATATTTCGAGGTTATTTACCAGACGAGAGTGCGAGTAGCAGTCAGTTGAAGTTTTGCACAAGAAAGAAATTTATTAATGAGCACTCCAATCAATCCAATTGAAATTCAAATATCAATAAAAATATACTAGAATAAAATGTTATGAGGAATTATACTTAAAATTGTGAGGAGAGTGAGAATAAATACTCAGAATAGCGTGTTGACAATATATATTTTGTGAGGTGATCTGTCCTCTATTTCTCTCTTCTCTTCTCTGTCTGTCTGCACGTTGCAAAATCTCAACTAAGACTGACAAGGCATTGAATTCCATGGATTTTCAACTTGTAATCAAAACGTACGAATTTATATAGTTACATAGACGCATACGCTCTCTTCTACAGTTCTACTACTCTCTACAAACTTTATTTTTGCATTTTTTTGCCCTGCGTTCTTTTTATACACTTCTCCCTCCTTTTATGCTCAAGGGACTATTCATCCATGACGTGCTAAGTTTCGGGGGGGGGGGGGGGTGTAAATTATATTCTGTTTAGGGTAATGCAAGAAAACTAAGAAAAACGTTATACTGGAGGGGGTCTTCGAAATTGCCTTAATTTCTACTTACATCATTTATGAACGGCCCCTTTATCCCATAAAACGGTACAGACGTACAGTACGAATACGAATTGCGAATACGAGCGAATAAGGTTTTGTAGCGTGTACATACGTATACCCTAGGCTCCCGCGAAGTTTGCATCCGTCCCGAACGTTTTACTCGATGGTTTTTGCACTGAATTTAATTATAAATAGATTTACGTGAGAGCAGTTCCCGTTCCCAGTTCGTAGTTGAGATGATGAGATGAAGAATGTCGCGTTTTCAACTTTGGAATCTTGGAAATAGAAAATAGAAACTTGGAGTGGTGCATTAACATTATTATTTCTTTCTTGTATAGTTCAAGTAGTTTTGTTTTGGTCTCAAAAAGTTTTTTTTTCAGCCCTATAAATACAGATATACCTGTGTGTACGCCTTTACGCCTTTACCTGTCTGATTAAATTGGACTGGCCTACCTAACTTTTACGTAAGTACGTAAAGGTAAAGGACGTGGAACTTGATAGTTGATGGATACTAACTAGTAAAAGCTCAACTTGCATTCCACATTCTACAACCTAATACTACTGAATACCTCTAAAAACCTTTTATTTCACCATCAACGTTTATTTGAGGAGGCTTTTGGTATTTCGGTACTTTATGGTATTTTCCATTTCTTCATTCTTATGTATTATTCCGCTCCTTCCCTATTTCGTTTTCGTAGATCGTACCTTGCGACCTACACTTACTTCCAGGCATGTGGCATGACTCATTTTTTTTGTCTATTTCTTCGGCTTATGTTTCCAAACTTGGACAAAAAATTTCCACGTTTTCACATCCAGAACAGAATCCAGAATCCAGAGTCGCAGTCTTACTACTCGTCGCTGGAACAGTCTCCTGGAATCTGGAATGAATAACTCTGGAACTGGATAAGTATATACTTATGAATTTAAGCGAGCGAGTGAAATACGTATTATAACTTTTCAAGTACGTAGAAGCTATAGGCTATGTATTATGTATGTGGCGTTATTATTATGGACTTTTTTTACAAAGTTTTCTAGTAGGTACATTCAACCGCTAACCGGTCCAGGTCCGGTACCGGTACCGGTACCGGTATTTACGTGTAGATAGGTATAGGTCCTAACGTGGGAATGTTCCATTAAAAATGGAAAGGTAGAAGATAAAAGACATAAATACTTGAGTAGTGACAGACACAGAGCGTAAAGGTGAAGTGAAGAAACTTGAAAGTGACGACGGGTTAAGAAAGATATATGCAATTTAAAAGTCATAGAGAGGCACCAACGTGTGTTTTTTTTGTAGAGCTGTCATTCGCAGTGACCAGCAGTGGTCCGTGGTCCGTGGGTCGTGGTCCGTGGTAGTAACCTCGGTAGGTCAATAAATAATGAAATTGGTTGGTGAATGGACCCATGAAAATGGTTGGTTTTTTGCTACTGGGCTCAAATAATGTTCATTCCCCAACAAATCCCAAACCAAAATCACGACGGAAAAAAGTAAAATAAAAAGGAGAAAAGGAAGCGAAGCCTTTTGAAAATAAAAAATTAAATGGATTTAATTAAGTCCCTATACTCTATGCACTGTACACACTACTTATGTACATGCTAAAATGCCTTTGTTTTAATTCGATTTTTCCCCTCAATTTCCCTGTACATACATAGGTACATGTTTAACAGCAGTGTATCAAATTATATAGAAGAAACGTTTTTTTTTAAATTGCAAATCTAAAAATTGTAAAAGGTTCCAATAAAATGGTATGTATGGTATAAAACACATATTGTGAATGAAGGATGAAAATGTCTCATGTCCATTTTTAGATAAAAACAAAATCCACTATCTACAACAACAACATTAATTGTCATGCTCTCCAAATCACCATCAAGGAAATAGAATATATATGACACTTTTAAAAACTTGTAATATATAGAACATTTTGCACCTTTTGAAAACAAGCAAATGAAACATTTTGCACTTTTCTAAAAATAAGTAAATAGAACATTTTGCACTTTTCTGAAACACGTAAATAAAACATTTCCCCCTTTTCAAAATACATTCGAAAAGGGCATATTTGCATTTTTCTAAAACATGTAAATAAAACATTTTGCACTTTTTGAAAACTCGTAATTAGAATTTCACGCATTTGCCAATGCTTTTTTATTTTGGTATAGCTCCTTTTGATTCTTCACTCAAGGACCGCTATTAATACAAGTAGTTGATTTTAAAAAGTGGATTTGGCAGCAGCCCATACAACTCGTATTAAGCGTAGGATAGTAATTAAATAGACACGGAGGAGCCCGCAGTTTACAGATAATGTTCGCCTTTGGAAATTGGTTATAAAACAAAGACATTTTCCAAGATTGAACAATTCAAGGCTCAAGGACATGAGGGCCAAGAGACAAACAACGATGAAGAAGGCGCAGAAAGTCATTTGCAATTTCTGCAAAAAATCTGCACTTTGACTCTCCAATCCAATCCAATGATCCGCTCGTCAGCCTGTGGAATTTGCGAATACGAAACATTTACGAAACAAAATAGTATCAAGTACATATACGAATATCATAACGAATGGGCCGGAAAACATAAACATTTTTTCATCCATGGGGGTGGTCCATAAATGATGCCAACGAAATTGTTACTAATTTAGGACCCACCCAACCCCATGTCATGTGTAATGCATTTCTTATGTCATTAATGCATGATGCCTAGATCCACTGGCCCCATCAATGACATCATTTATGGATGATCCCATATACTTTACAGTGATAAAGTTGTACAAGCATCTGAAAATCATGAGAAGAGATCATTTCATGCAGAATTGCAGATAGAGGCTCAGGATCAAGTTCATTCCATATTCCATAAGGAAGGCTGGTTTCTGGTGGCAAGGGATCGTCCATAAATGACGTCACATACAGGGGCAATGGGTCTACTTGGATATTGATGACATCCAGTGTTAAAGATAGCCATTTACGCAACAGTTAAGCTGATTACAGAGGGTCTTAGAAATAGGAATATTTGAATGACATCATTTTTGGACGACCCCTACGTAGATCTGCACTATAAGATAATCTGACTCGTTTCGCTTTCGCCCCCCTATTAACTATCAGAATCCATATTCGTACGCGTATAGCGGACCAAAAGTATATAAGCGATTGGGGATTTTTAAATAAATTGCGAAGCGAAAAAACCAGTCTGCGTGGATTTTGTGGATGGATAGAAACAAAGATGCTCGTGAAATGTGAAATGCATGTCTTTCAAGATGCATAGAGATCCCCACGAAGCTCTACGCTCTCGCTTTATTTCTGTTTTTATTCTCGTTTTCACGATAATCGTTATGTAGTGAGTCACTCTGAAGTTGTGCTGTGTAGACAGCGCAGACACCCATATCGTCACTGAGCACTCAAAATAGCCTATTTCCAGTTTTAGCTAAACACAAAATCCACTATCTAAAATGAAATTAAAAGATTTTCTTCATCCTAAGGCTTGTAAAACAAAAATATTTTGCACTTTTCGAAAATATTTTATGCAAATAGAACATTTTGCACTTTTCAAAAACATCCAAATATAACATTTTGCACTTTTCAAAAAACATTCAAACAACATTTTGCACTTTTCAAAAACATCCAAATATAACATTTTGCACTTTTCAAAAACATCCAAATATAACATTTTGCCCTTTTCAAAAAACATTCAAACAACATTTTGCACTTTTCAAAAACATCCAAATATAACATTTTGCCCTTTTCAAAAAACTTTCAAACAACATTTTGCACTTTTCAAAAACATCCAAATATAACATTTTGCACTTTTCAAAAACATCCAAATATAACATTTTGCCCTTTTCAAAAAACTTTCAAACAACATTTTGCACTTTTCAAAAGCATCCAAATATAACATTTTGCACTTTTTAAAAAACATACAAATATAACATTTTGCACTTTTTGAAAGCATGCAAAAATAGAATATTTTACACCTTTCAAAAACATGTAAATAATACAATTTGAAGCTTCCAAAATCCCGTAATTAACATTGTAAGCGTCTACCCCATGTAGTGTTTTTCTGACATAGCTCATTTTAATTCTTGCTTGGATTTGGATATGTGCCATTCTGATTCTTCACTCAGGATAATATGCATGTAGTAGTAAAGTAAAATAAAAGTAAAAGTGTTAGCCATCATGCAATATTATGACAGTCTCAACAAGGATAGGATTTAAAATGTTTCTCTAGTCTTTTTTTAAATTGACGCATTTGAATTTCCCGCCCAATCTAAAGCACCAACTTTCCACCGGTTCCGGTTCCGGTTCCGGTTACCCTCTATGTTGCATATACTTGCAAGTTATACACCATAAGAACGGGAGTCGCTAGTCTCAAATCACAGTACTCTTTGTACACTCGGCAGTCTGATTTTCAACACACTGTATTTTTGTCGGAAACCCCAAGAAAAAATAGTGAATAAAATAAATTTTAATTCTGAAGGAATTGTATATTTTTAATTTTTGAAGGGCTTCAAAATGATGTATCATATGACTCATTTCTAAAAGAATTTATTTAGTCTTATAAAGTGGGGCCGTATTAAGGGATCGTCCGTAAATGACGCCATCGGTAGGCTGGGTGGGTCTAGTCAGGTATTGCGCTGTCATGGCATGTTAAAGATAACCGTTTAACTAATGATAAACCGATGCGATGGCATAGCGGGTGTGGGTGGGTCCTTAAAACGATTGGCAATTTGGATGACATCATTTATGAATTATCCCTTAAATGCAGTGCAATGAAGAACGGAATAACAAGGCTTTCTCGCTTGTCGTTTCTCTCATTATTTATAGGAATATGTACTTAATGAAAATAATAGTAAATCGTTTGGTGTGGGGCTTTGGGGTTTGGCTGCCTGATCTCTGATCTGTGATCTATAATAATGTGTGGATTAATGCGGTGTGGAGACCGTGTGGTTGGCTCTTGTTTTTGTTGTAGTTGTGTTGCGGATTTTTTTTCCGGAACTCTCCATGGATTTTGCTCGTACGTAGCTACATATGTAATATGCCCATCCATCGTCCGTCTAAATTCCCTAGATACGTTACAGGATATCGAAATGGCTGAAATCGAAATCGTAGAGCAGGTTTGCTTGCACTTCTCGCTTTTAGGGATCGTCCATAAATGATGGCATCCGTAGGGTGGGTGGATCTAGTAGGGTACTGATTACATGCATTGCTAAAGATAGCCGTTTACGCAATGACATATCGTCTGTGAAGAACCAAAATGACCCATTTCCATTTGTAGCTAAAAACAATATCAACTATCTTCACAAACATTGAAACATGTCTTCAAAACATGTAAATAGAACAGTTTGGACTTTTTAAAAATATGTAAATACAACATTTTGCACTTTTCACAAACATGTAAATCGAAAATTTTACAACGTTCAAAAACATGTACCAGAACATTTTACAACTTTCAAAACCATGTAAATAGAACATTTTACAACTTTCAAAAACTTGTAGATAAAACATTTTGCACTTTTCAAAAACATAAAAATAGAACATTTTACTTTTTTCAAAAACTCGTAATTAACATTTGTCACTTTGTTTTTATGACATATAGCTCATTTTGATTGTAGCTTAAATTGGATATGGGTAATTTTGGTTCTTCTAACACAATATGTGGGTGGGTGGGTTCTAGAAGAGCGATAATTTGAGTGCCATCATTTATGGACCATCCCTAAAATGTTTCAAGTTTCAACATTTTCGTTTTCGTCTTTTTGGCGTACGGATACGGACAAAGAGCGAAGCTGCACAAGTTGCAGAAGGAGGAGGCTGCCACAGAAAGCGCATTACAAGATGCATTTCGAGTGGAAGACACAGACACTGTGGTTTCCCTTGCTTCTCCAAGATTTCCTATGGCCAGAGTGGCAATGGAAAAGTAACGAGATTTACGTTGGCAAATAAAAAATGAGACATGTTTTTGAGCAAGAGACTTTCGACGAGATTATTTGTTATTTTGATTTTCCTCGTTACTCCTCTTGTTATTTCCCCAACGAGTTATCCCATCGCATCACACCATCTCATTTCATGTTTACGTTTACAACAGGGATGAGGATGAGTGGAGCGGATCTGTGTGGAATGGGAGATATTCTGTATGTATTCCGTGTAGATAGAGCCTTTTAAACTTGGTACATGTCCTGAGTGAAGAGTCAAAATGGACCGTATAATATTTAAGCTCGGATTGAAATGAGCCATGTATGTCGAAAAAGCACTGCAAATGACTGAATGTGATAAATGTTAAATACGTGTTTTTCGAGTGTACTTCAAATGTTTTATTTACATGTTTTCGAAAAGTGCAAAGTATTCCATTTGCATTACTTTGTAAAGTGCAAAATATTCTAACTACATGTTTTTATAAAAGTGCAAAATGTTCTATTTTTACATACTTTTAAAAGTGCAAAATATTTAATTTATATGTTTTTTGAAAAGTGCAAAATGTTCTATTTACATGTTTTTTGAAAAGTGTAAAATATTCAATTCACATGTTTTTAGAAAAGTTCAAAATGTTCTATTTTTACATACTTTTAAAAGTGCAAAATATTTAATTTATGTTTTTTGGAAAGTGCAAAATGTTCTATTTACATGTTTTTTGAAAAGTGCAAAATGTTCAATTTACATGTTTTTAGAAAAGTTCAAAATGTTCTATTTAATAGTTTTTAAAAAATGCATTTTTTTTGATTTACATGGTTCCCGCTGTATTTATTTAAAATTATTGTAGATAGTGGATTTCATTTCGAACAAAATTGTAAATGTGTCGTTTTGATTCTTCACTAACGATACTACAAGAGAGTGACATAATAAATCTACTGCAGAAGAAGGAGAAGCGGATCTGTGTATCGGGATAATTCAGCCCTCGTAAACTTGCGAATCCAACGACAAAAAATAATGTACAAGTAATACTTGAAAATACCTACTCATCTAGATAATATGTACATCTTATGTAAATGCAGCTCGTGCTGTAGAAAACAAGTTATTTACACAGTCATCAGTATATCAGTACATCCACCGTATTTTAAAATAAAAATTTAAGCAAAGTCCTACGCGGGAATTTGTGAGTGTGCGGGCCCCTAACTAATTCAAAATTCAAATAATATGTGGAATTTTCCAAACTTGTAACCCATTAGCAGTATAGCACCGAATTTTGTTTCTAATAAGGAATTCTGCGTTTACCTAATAGCGATAAAAGTGGCGTCGGTTGACAGTCGTTGCAGTTGCACAAAAGTTCCATTTAATTTAAGGTAAAAATTTTCCTATGGAAAATCACCGTGTGTGACAAAAGGAGTTTATTACTCACAATCATAATCAGCGTGAATCCCACTTTCTTCAATTCTCCTCATTATATGCACACTGATTGTGTTACCTTTATCTTTAGTGAGAGTGCAAGCGATAGGGGTTCGTCCATAAATGATGTCGCCCAAATTATCCTTCTATTATAGGACTCTCACCCACCTACATATCATCAATTTGACATGGCGTAAACGGCTATCTTATTAGCATGGCAGACTCACTGACACTACCGATACCGATGAAATCAGAAATCATTTATGGACGATCCCAAATTGAACACACGTGGGACGATAATATAGACATGATCGGAGCGGCCGGGCCGTGTTTGGACTGGCCGAATATTAATTATAGTAAATGCATCTGGCTGCGCGATTATTGAGAATTGAGATTGTAATTTATTTAGTCATCCCATCGCATCGCATCCCGTTGAAGCTGATTTCACCTGAACTGTCAACGCGATCCCATGATGAGTCACTCTGCTCATGCTGAGTCAGTGCTCAGAAATTAATGCAAGTCTCAGAAATGATGAGGAGTATTAAAAGGCGATTATGGGATTGGGGGGGGGGGGAGGTGGGCGTATGTCGCACCGGCGGCACCGGCACCGACACCGACACCGGCCGCCGTCGGGTTGATGTTGATTGCGGGGGGCAATGCGATTATTATGTGAGGCCACTGGCCTACCGCAAACGATACGAAAACAAAATCCCATCACGACACTCTTAACGACTCAGCTGATAAGTGGAAGGAGATATCTTATGGTAATTTTTCTTATGGTATTCAACACGGGGATGTACCTAGTTCAAATATCGCTATCTTAAAAGTATTAAATGCCATAAGTAAAATTGATTTTCTAGCGAGATTTCTCAAAAGGGTAATTTAAACAAAAATGATAAAGGCAAAGGGCATAAAGAATCGGCTCAAGTAGTTATTACACGACTAATCGTAAGTTGAGCATGCAGAATTCAAATATCTACACATCTCGTATGAAAACTAACAACTCACTCACGTTATGACGGTGCCGGTGCCGGTCGCCCGTAAGTAAGACTACATATCAGGACCGGGTAGCGCAGGCAGCTGCTTGAATTTTGTCAAAACATGTAAATGGAACATTTTGCAGTTTTCAAAAATATGTAAAAACAATATTTTAAATTTTTAAAAACATGCAAAATACATTTTTTTTTGTACATTTCAAAAACATGGAAATAAAACATTTTGCACTGTTCTCAAAACTTCCAAATAGAACATTTTCCACTTTTCTGGATCGAGTAAAAAGAGCATTTTTCAGTTTTCAAAAATATGTGAAAAAAAATATTTTTGCTTTCCAAAAACAATCAAAATAAAATTTTGTGTACATTTCAAAAACATGTAAATAAAACATTTTGCACTTTTCTCAAAACATGTAAATAAAACATTTTGCACTTTTCTCAAAACATGTAAATAAAACATTTTGCACTTTTCTCAAAACATGTAAATAAAACATTTTGCACTTTTCTCAAAACATGTAAATAAAACATTTTGCACTTTTCTGAATCAAGTAAATCGAACATTTGTCACTTTTCTAAAACGTGTAAATACAACATTTTGCTTTACCAAAGAAAACCAACAATAAAATCCAAATGGTGGGTTTTGTATGGAAACAAATTGCTCCCTAAAAGCAATTCCTTCGTCTACACATGATGTAAATCGTGAGCATCGTTAATTTCGTAAATCGTAATACGCTTTTGCGACAGATTTATTCCCCATTAATTAAATTCTCGTCTCTGTTTCTACATTCTACAGCACACAAATGCCGAGTTAGTCAGTTGCATGCTACACTATTACGAATATTACGCCCATTTTTGAGTAGGCTTACTCGTCCATCGTCCATCATGCACAGAAGAGTAGGAGAGGACGCTTGATTAGACAATTATTTAAGAGGAGGCTATTTTGAGAGCGGGACACACGTAGTACACAATGCAGTGAAATTAATGTAATTAGGGTTCCTCTCTCCTCCTGCTCCGAGTTGGCGAACAAAGCCCCATGGGAAAAAATAACAAAATCATAAATTATAATGAAAACGAACCCACGCAATCGTCGTCCCATATCCCATGCCACTCACTACACTTCCACGGCATTAAACATTAAAAATAACAAAAACAAAACCATTTCCCAGCTACGTACACCACACCACACTTTTCTCAGCCTATTTCCATCGTAGTCAGATGTCAGAAGTCACATGTCGGAATCAGAGCACATTGTAGGGGTCATCCATAAATGATGGGTTTTTTCAGATACTCATATGTTACATATCGTCTGTGAAGAACCAAAATGACCCATATCCATTTGAAGCTAAAAACAATATCCACTATCTACAACAAAAATATTCAAACATGTCTTAAATGCATTTAAATAGAACATTTAGGACTTTTCAAAAACATGGAATTAGAACATTTTGCACCTTTTCAAAAACATGGAATTAGAACATTTTGCACCTTTTCAATAACATGGAATTAGAAAATTTTGCACCTTTTCAATAACATGGAATTAGAACAATTTGCACCTTTTCGAAAACATTGAATTAGAACAATTTGCACCTTTTCGAAAACATTGAATTAGAACAATTTGCACCTTTTCGAAAACATTGAATTAGAACAATTTGCACCTTTTCAAAAACATGGAATTAGAAAATTTTGCACCTTTTCAATAACATGGAATTAGAACAATTTGCACCTTTTCGAAAACATTGAATTAGAACAATTTGCACCTTTTCAAAAACATGGAATTAGAACAATTTGCACCTTTTCGAAAACATGGAATTAGAACAATTTGCACCTTTTCGAAAACATTGAATTAGAACAATTTGCACCTTTTCGAAAACATTGAATTAGAACAATTTGCACCTTTTCGAAAACATGGAATTAGAACATTTTGCACCTTTTCAAAAACATGGAATTAGAAAATTTTGCACCTTTTCAATAACATGGAATTAGAACAATTTGCACCTTTTCGAAAACATTGAATTAGAACAATTTGCACCTTTTCAAAAACATGGAATTAGAACAATTTGCACCTTTTCGAAAACATGGAATTAGAACAATTTGCACCTTTTCGAAAACATTGAATTAGAAAAATTTGCACCTTTTCGAAAACATGGAATTAGAACATTTTACGCTTTTCAAAAACTCCTAATTAACATTGTACGCATGTTTCTCATTTTGTTTTTGTGACATAGCTCATTTTGATTCTAGCTCTAATTGGATATGGGTCATTTTGGTTCTTGACACACGATACCGCAGCGTGTACGCAATATTAAAGTGATGACATCGAGCAGGTGAGTTTCACTATAGTGAAAATTTGAGTGACATAATTTATGGACGATCCCATACGCGATTATATTACGCAAATACAGAGCGCAAATGACGAGAGTGTGAAAATAATCTAGAGCTGAATGTGGAGTAGAAATGCATAGGACGTAGTTATTTTATGTTATTTTGAATCACACAGTTTACAATTATTTAATAATTCACAACTACTTTAGTACTTACATGTAATTGCATGTAACGCACGTTACATTTTTGTTTTTGTTTTCGTATTTTTTCGTCTCACATAAATTATTGTTTTTACCTATATGCTATATAGTACCAGTATCAGGGCCGGACGAAGGAATTGGTTTTAGGAAGCAGTTTGTTTCCATGCAAAAACCACGATTTTGATTTTATTGATGGGTTTCTTTGGTAAAGCAAAATGTTCTATTTACATGTTTTGAGAAAAATCCAAAATGTTTTATTTTTATTTACATGTTTTAGAAAAGTTCAAAATTTTCATTTTACTTGATTCAGAAAAGTGTGAAAAATATTCTATTAACATGTTTTTAAAAAGTGGAAAATTTTTATTTCCATGTTTTTGAAATGCACAGAAAATTTTTATTTGTATGTTTTTGAAAAGTTAAAATATTCTATTCACATATTTTTGAAAAAGCTGTAAAATGTTCTATTTACATATTTTGAGAAAATTCAAGGAGCGGGGGCTGCCTGCGCCGGCCGCATTGCATTATCCGGCCCTGTATATAGTACAGCATAATTTATCAACCTTAAGATATCCTTGACCAAATACGAAGTAAAATATCATACCACACTTTGAAGCTTTTGCAAACCTAAATGGTCGAAATTGGCGAAATCCTTTTACAAAATTGAAGTTTTAGATTTGGCGGGAATTCAAATCCAAATCCGGAGCGCAATAAAAGTAAATTGGCTATATGTATTTTGCAAATTCTGCAGAGATCAAAGGCAGGCGAAGATTTGAGTCACATTTTTGAATGAGTGAGATGGCGTGAGTAATTGAAGAGAGAGTCATACCACGTCCTCTCAGCTGTTCTCATTAAAATAACAAAGGACGAAGGACCGTTTACTGTTTACGTTCTATAGGGCCACGTCCTTTTACGATAATTATTGGAAAATTTGGAGGATGATGCAATTTGGAGAAGCCATTGCATTCTTCGTAAGTAAGGGGTCGCGCATAAATTACGTCCATGTCCATGTGTCTACCCGAATATTGGTCAGTGACATCCCATGCAACTGTTAAGCTGCTTACAAATGAGTAAAATAGGGTGATTAAAATTTGAATATGTGAATGACATCATTTATGGACGATCCCAAAGTACGTAGTAATTATAATAAATACTTAATAATTTTGAGCTCATCTCGGATGCGGATGATGTAGGGATACGGGCGGTTCTCCGTGATGAGTGAACGTGTGGCGTCGTGGAGTGTTCTTCGCTGCTTGTTTAGTATTAATTTCATACTTAATTATGAATGCAAATATGTACGTGTATGTTTTGCCTCATTTCGTTCCGCTGCGTTGCGTCTTGTTTATTTATGTAACTTACTACGGACTACGGACACGGACTGCGAGTAACTGTACTCCATGTGTAGTAACCACCTTGTGAATGCACTGTAGTGAACTGAAGGGGGTGTATAGGGGTACATATGCGGACTATATAGGCTACCGAAGGGAGTTTGAGAAGGTAAGACACGTAGTGCTCATTATGAGTGATGGCTACGCGGACGTAGTAGAGTAGGACGAGCACTAATAAACTAATAATGCGTGAAAAGAAAACAACGAAGAGCGAACGGCCAATTCCTCAGCTCACAAAGACCTCGGCCTCATATCGTAGCACGTAATCTCTCCCATTCACAGCTCTGACGATTTAATTCCTATTTTTCTAATTCCTAATTCTTATACTCTTGACAAGACAGGGGCGGAGCCAAGAGGGGGAGGGGCTTGGGGTTACGAGCCCCTTAATTATTTTAACCGCAACATTTTGTAATGTCATTCCAGAGTTGCTCTATTGCCATCATTCAGAGAGCGAGAATGCACTAAATTCCAGGAATAGACATTTTATTCAAGATAGCCCATTTCCAATTTAAGCTAGAACTAATATGAGCTATATGTAAAAAGGTACTAAATGAGATAAATGCGTAGCGTGTTATATATGAGTTTTTAAAAAGTGTAAAATGTTCTATCTGGGTGTTTTTTGAAAAGTACAAAATGTTCTATTCGGGTGTTTTTTTAAAAGTGCAAAATGTTCTATTTGGGTGTTTTTTGAAAAGTGCAAAATGTTCTATTTACATGTTTTTCAAAAGTGTAAAATATTCTATTTACATGTTTTCAAAAAGTCTAAAATGTTCGATTTACATATTTTTGAAAAGTGTAAAATGCTCTATTTATACAGTTTTAAAATTGCAAAATATTATATTTACATGATTTTAGAATCATGATATTTAATTTTTTTTTGCAGATAGTTACAAAGTCCATTTCGTTTTCAGCAAATGGATATAGGTCATTTTGATTCTTCACAGACGACGTATCGCTTAGCCTCCTCTACTCAGATTCCCTGGCTATGCCACTTAATTAATTACCTCTTATGAATTATGTGCATGGATTTCCACGGACGGCAACTACTGAACTACGCACTTAACTATACTGTGACACGACACACGACATATCGTCTGCGAAGAACCAAAATGATCCATTTCTAGCTAAAAACAATATGTACTATCTACACAAATATTGAAATAACTCTTGAAAGAATTTAAATAGAACATTTTGCACTTTTAAAAAACATGTAAAGAGAACATTTTACATTTTTCAAAAAAATGTAAATAGAACATTTTGCAATTTAAAAAAACATGGAATTAGAACAATTTGAACTTTTAAAAAACATGGAATTAGAACATTTTGCAATTTTCAAAAACATGTAAATAGAACATTTTACACTTTTCAAAAACATGTAAATAGAACATTTTTCACTTTTAAAAAACATAGAATTAGAACATGTTACACCTTTTCAAAACCTCGTAATTAACATTGTACGCATGTTTCTCATTTTGTTTGTACGACATAGTTCATTTTGACTGTAGCTTAAATTACAAATGGGTCATTTTGGTTCTTCACAGACGATTACAAGTAGACGGGAGACACACAACTCGAGATTTGCTATCAAATCCGCAAAGCTTCTTTACTCATTTAGTTAGTCTATTTCAATCTTTGGTGGTTTTGCCATTGTCATTTCGTATCTCTCCATTCCTCCGTGAGTAATTCCTACTTAGGCCATCGAGCCAGTTGTCAGTAGTATTGTGTGGTGTGTTATGGGCTGTAAAAGAAAGTAAGTCAAGCCAAAGTCATAAGCGCAAAAAAAATGCGGGTCATTTAAAGAATAACAATTGGACACTCAATTCAATTCACTCAGAGATAACGGAACAATTTAATATGACAAAGGGGAGATGAAACTGACGGGGACTCGAGAGTCACAGATGAAATATAGAGATGCAAATTCTGTCATTTTTCAAGGTCTGCAATCTACACACAAGTTGATTGGAGCAAATGGCGTCATGTCAAGTGGGCCAATTATTTTATAGCCGACGTTTTCTATTATTCTCATGGATTTATTTAAGAGCTATGATTATGATATGATGCTGATAATATTTATTAAGGTATGGAATCGTCCATAAATGATGTCGTCAGTAGGGTGGGTGGATCTAGTCGGGCATAGATGACATGCCATGTTAAATATATAGCCGTTCACGTAATGTTAAAGTGATGACATCGGGTGAGTGGGTAAAAAAAGGGAGATAATTTAGGTGGCATTATTTATGGACCATCCCTATAGTCTATTGCTTTATATTTTGAGCTTGCCTCTGTACAAAGGTTCATATTGTGCTATCTGCATTGTCATATCATTATTATTAAGCTCATCTGCCTATAGATACTGACTTTGAGTGAACAATCGAAAAAACACACTGTTCGTGGGTGTGAAATAAAATTGGCCCATATCCAATTTAAGCTACAATTAAAATGAGCTACCGTAAATGTTAAACACCGGGTTTCAAATAAGCGCCTGGCTGTCATTCCAACAAAATTAATAAGCGTTCGGCGCGTTTATTCGAATATTTACGGTATATACAAAAAACACTACATGAGATTGATGCATAAAATATTAAATACGTGTTTTTTTGAAAAGGGCTTAATATTCCATTTACACGATTTTGAAAAGTGCAAAATGTTGCATTTACACGATTTTGAAAGGTGCAAAATGTTGCATTTACTTATTTTTGAAAGGTGCAAAATTTTCCATTTAGGTCCTTATTTTTGAAAGGTGCAAAATTTTGCATATTTACCTATTTTTGAAAGGTGCAAAATTTTCCATTTACTTATTTTTGAAATATGTAAACTGTTCCATTTACATACACGATTTTGAAAGGTGCAAAATATTGCATTTACTTATTTGTGAAAGTTAAAAAATGTTCTATTTACATGCTTCCAGGATCAGGATGCTATGATTATTACATTTGTGTAGATGTAGTTGTATTTAGTGCAGTTTGTATTTAGAGGTAACAATAGATATGGGGAATTTTGATTCTGATTCACTCACGATAAGCGCCTTTTATAAAACTAATACTTTCACTTTCTCCTACATTTTTCAAAACGTGTGAGAATTTGTTTAACAATTATAATGATTTTTTTAATTTTTCGACAGTATCGTTTTTGAATTATTAAAGAGCCTTAGAAATTAGAAATGCTTCCAAATGTTCTATCGTCTACAAAATTAAATCTTTCAGATTGTAGATTCCATTAGGCGTTTTATTTTTGGCAATTTCATATACAAATTTGTTGGAGAAAAAAAGAAAAAATTGTAGTTTTCATATCGATTACATTCCATGTTTTTCCCCATTTTTAAAGTTAACATTCTAGTCACTTTTAACTCCAAAGAAGGGAACCAAGAAGGTGCGTTCCTTTCATACATACGTGCAGAGTATAATGTACTCAACATTTTAATTATTGGCGTAATTTATTTTTTATTTTTTTGGGAGGAAGTGTGGGTGCGGGAGCGTGGAGGAGACAATGACCGCCCGTCACATTCTATCAAAGAGCGCTATCTCACACAATCTAAATCAGAGCCAGAATCAAAGGAGATGAGCCACATCCAATTATTAAAGGATGTATACCTACTTACGACTTACGTAGACACAAATAAAAATTCAGCTTATCACAATACGCCACTCATTGTCCGCTCCGTTCTACGACACGGTTAGGGATCGTCCACAACTAATGTGATTGGTATAAGGTTAATGCGTCTACTTGGCTACTGATGACATCCCATGCTTCAGCAATGGTTAAGCTGATGTCAAAGGGGCCAAAAGTGTCCTAAAAATGTTGAGTTTTTGATTACGTCTTTTGTGGACGACCCCTTGCGGAGGAGACCTATGTGTAGAGATGTAGACTGCTTTAAGTAAAATGCACGAGGAAATTATACAGGTATGGGTGACACATCGTCTGTGAAGAACCAAAATGATCCATATCCAATTTAAGATAGAATCAAAATGAGCTATGTCATAAAAACAGAGTGAGAAACATGCGTAAAATTTTAATTAGGAGTTTTTGAAAAGTGCAAAATGTTCTATTTACATGCTTTTTAAAATTGTAAAATGTTCTAATTCCATGTATTTGAAAAGGTGCAAAATGTTCTAATTCCATTTTTTTGAAAAGGTGCAAAATTTTCTAATTACATGTTTTTGAAAAGCGTAAAATACTCTACTTACGTGTTTTTGAAAAGTGCAAAATTTTCTAATTCCATGTATTTGAAAAGGTGCAAAATGTTCTAATTCCATTTTTTTGAAAAGGTGCAAAATTTTCTAATTCCATGTTTTTGAAAAGCGTAAAATGTTCTATTTGCATGTTTTTTAAAAGTACAAAATATTTTATTTAAATGCTTTTAACACATGTTTCAATATTTGTGTAGATAGTTGATATTGTTTTTAGCTACAAATGGAAATGGGTCATTTTGGTTCTTCACACACGATATGTTGGTTTGAATGGGACACGGGATCACATGTTCTTGGGGGTAATTAATCTGCAATTAAGTACGTTTTTTATTTTCAAGTATTTTATTAAAGTGGGTCGCCATTGTCATTGGTATTTAGTTCTCAGTCCACCCACACCTACACCAACCATATTAAGTGTGCGTTAGTGCAAATTACATAGACCTTCTTCAACTTGCAACGTTGCACACTGTCCTTGTCGTTGTTGCTTCGCCCCGCAGGTGCACCTGCACTTTTTGCACGTACTCAGACATAATATGCATAATGCACTACTAACGCACTTACGAGATCGCGTCTCCATTATCATAATGGAAAAAGACCCCGTCCAATAATACTAACGAGAAGACTAAAACGAAAACGATAAACTATTCCTGATAACTTGGGCCCATGGCGCAGTTGTACCTTGTTATTTTCATTATCGTTATCATTATCATTATCGCAGTAACTATCTCCTCACTCCTGCAAAAAAATAATAGAAAATATGAAATAACGTGCAAAATATGGGAGAATGGGAAAATGAGATAGTTCACATTATTGAGAATGGAGGGGAGAGGCAGTCAGTGCAGAACAGACGCAGAGAGAAATGTCAGAAAATACACATCATCAAGAGTTTTTTGCCAAAACGGGTCAAGTCTATCAAAGCAAATTTTACAGGCACAACGAATAATGAATAAAAGGTGACAGGATTATTTTTTAAAACTCGATTTTTTCTACAGGTACTGCAACTGAAGAAGCGTTATTTGAAGCAGTTTCATAAATCTGGACTCACTCCCGAATTTTTTAGAAAATTTTTCAAAATTTTAGTTTGTGGACTTTTTCCGTTTTGCCTCAAAATCAGTAACTTAACGTGGAGGAAAAAGTCCGTGGGATGAAATTTTAATCGTTTTTAGTGAAACCAAACGTTTTTCTACTTTAAAAAATTTTCATTCGTAAAATAATTACGCGCGGCAATTTATTGTCTTGTACAAACTACGAAAACACAGTAAAACCAAATTGCAATTAAATTGCAAAATGTTTAATGTGTATCTTTCTTGAAGAGGGCAAAATATTGCAATTGCATGTTTTTGAAAAGTGCAAAATGTTCTATTTACATGTTTTCAAAAAGTGCAAAATGTTCTATTTACATGTTTCAGAAAAGTTCAAAATATTCTATTTACATGCTTTTGAAAAGTGCAAAATGATACATTAATTCATTAATTTAAATCAGAAATGCGTGTTTTAGGTGGACTTATCCCATTTTGCCAAAAATCATTTAATGGACTTGGCCCGTTTTGCCAAGCAACTCTTCATTTGTACTTGAAACTTTGGTGCTTCAATTGTGTGGGACACTCGCGTGATTATAGGTGCATAAGTAATTCCCATAAAAGCCTCATATTAAATAGAATGGGAATTAATGGGCGAGCAAAGTGAGAACTAATCTCGAGCACATATACCTACTTGACTTTCTTAAGTTTCTATTCTATTCTAACGTCGAAAGTATGTACAGCACAGGAGGTTAGGGATCGTCCATAAATGATGTCACCATTTGGGTGGGTACGCTCGTAGAAAGCACTCTATTTTAGGCAATGTTAAAAAAAGGAGTCATTCTATTGTTACAGGGTGGGTGGAGGTTTAGCAGAAAAAGGTCATGTCATCCATGACATAATTTATGGACGATCCCAATTAATAGCAAGGTTTGAAATAATAGTTAGTAGGCATTGGGAATGGACTAAAGGTACCTTTACTAGTAAAGGTGGTGTTTGCACCCTTTTTCCCTAATAATGTTTATTTTGCGCACTTGCTATATTCTTTTTAATTCAGATGATTATACTCCCATTACAAAAGTAGACAAAAAAAACGAATCCAGATCCAAATCCAAACCAACATAATTTAAATAATTTCACAGTAAAGCGCATATAGCATAAGCACTTCTTTTTCTGAAAGTTTGGCTCACGCCAAAAAAATGTGTTAGAAAAAGGTGTAAGTACTTAAGTATCCTTACCTATAGAGAATATTAGAGCGTGTATAATGAACGGGGTGTCACTTATGTAAATTAACCTGAGACTTCTGCTCCTCATGTACAGCGTACTAAGTAACGGGGCCGGACGAAGGAATTTGCTTTTGGGCAGCATTTTTTTTTCAAGCAAAATCCACCATTTTGATTTTATTGAAGTTTTTCTTTGGTAAACACAAATTTTCTGTTTACATGCTTTGAGAAAAGCTGAACATGTTTTATTTCCATGTTTTTGAAATGTGAGAAAAAATTTATTTTTGCATGTTTTTGAAATGTACAAAATAATGTACTAACATGCTTTTGAACCGTGGAAAATGTTTTATTTGCATGTTTTTGAAAAGTGGAAAATGATCTATTTACATGTTTTGTGAAAACTGGAAAATTTTTTATTTCCACGTTTTTGAAATGTGAGAAAAAATTTATTTGCATGTTTTCAAAAATTGAAAAATAATTTATTTGCATGTTTTTTAAAATTGCAAAATAATTTATTTGCATGTTTTCAAAAATTGCAAAATGCTCCATTTATGGTTTTTGAAAATTCAGGCATGTGGCTGCCTGCGCTGGCCCCATGATCCGGCTCTGCCTACTAAGAGCAGTAAACGGAATAAAGGAATTCGTTTTTAAAAAATTGGGAATTCCGTATAGAAAATTGTACTGGGAATCTATAAAGGAAATAAATTCCAAAATTGGCCAACGAATAAAGATGCAAAAAAATTTACAACGATGGACCTCAAAGTAGAGCTCTTGGGTTTTTTAAAAAATTTCTTGTTTAAATAATGTCAATTCAAAAACGCGGAAAATAGTCGATAGTATATTTTGTTATTAGTTACATAGGCTAAATAAAAAGGGTGGGCCCGCGCAAACTAAGAAATGGTAAATTATCCTCAATTCTAAATATTCAATCGTCCTTGTCAACTATATACCTTCGTTTGTTCATCTTCAGTCGCCTTCGTCTTCGTCTCACTTGCCTGTAGAATTTAACTAAAATACAAAAATTTGAAACTGTACAATTCAAAAATGTGCAAAAATACAGGTAGGCAAAATAACGAGAGGCTAATAAATAAACCTTAGAAATAATACAAAAGATAGGATTGTGTAAAAAGCATGTTTAAAAAATTTACGACATGGCATAGGTAGTTGGACTTGTGTGTAGTTTTTGAAGACCTGCCGACAGTGCGCCGACTGATAAAATTACTCAATTATTTTTGTTTGTGATAGTAGTGCGTAAAATTAAAAACTAAGAGTGAGTATCTGGCTCTGCATCTCGCTTGTCGTAATAAATAAATAAATAAATAAATAAAAGAATTAAAAGGGAGACCAATTCAAATGCATGAAAATTAACTTTCTACTTCCAACTTTTGCTACACAAACATTTTACGGTTTAATTTTTAATTTTCTACTCAAGGTCCGTTACGCACTAAATGGGAAATGGGATGTGATGTGATGTGATCTGTGGGGCTGATTGCAAGATGAGCGCTTTCGACTTGGATACAGTAATAAATGTAATATAGTATGTATAGCAATGTATAGCACTTGAAGCACAAATATAACATGTGCGTACATACTTGTACAGTACGTTGGTAGGCAGGTGCTTATGCAGTGTTACAGTAAATAAATTATAAGAATCTTTGAAGAATTAATAGAAGACCTCTTTTTGCACGCATATTTTGGTTAACTTCAAAGCAGGATATCTCCATACAACACAGGAGTGAAATAAGCCTAATTTCAAAACAAGTTTTGAGAACGTCAGTTTTGAACGAGCAGAACTCCTTTTTTGAAAGAACCAAATATGATAAATCTAACATTTTTTAATGAGCCCAATTTAACTATTGATATTTAGGAATTTTTAAAACTACAAAATAGTGGATTTATACCTTTTTAAAAGTGCAAAAGATGCTATTTAAAAACCTTTTTTAAAGTGCAAAATACGCTATTTACACCTTTTTGAAAGCGCAAACCAGGCTATTTACAACTTTTTGAAATTTTAAACTATACTATTTACTCCTTTATGAAAGTACAAAATACGCTATTTACAACTTTTTGAAAGTGCAGAATACGCTGTTTACAACCTTTTGAAAATGCAGAATACGCTATTTACAACCTTTTGAAAGTGCAGAATACGCTATTTACACCTTTTTAAAAGTGCAGAATACGCCATTTACGCCTTTCTGGAAAAGCAAAATACGCTATTTGAACCTTTCTGGAAGTTCAAAATACGGTATTTACACATTTTGAAAAGTACTAAACATTCAATTTGAACATTAAAAGGAATAGAAATCAGAATTAGTTCCCTGGAATTTTAGTGCTCAGAAACTAACAAGGGAATGCCGCCGCATGTACTCTCTCGATTTTAAAACCAATACATGAATTGGGCCGCACTTGGTTACTACAGATCCAAAGTAACTCGACTGTATTTTGCGCCGTTCGCTCACAATTACGCGCCAAAGTTCAAAAAAATCGATTTTTTGCAACTTTGCAACCCTGTAGCTTCTACAATTTTGGTCGGATTTTCAAAAAATTTGTAGTTTTGTGATCTCTGTGACATTGTCTAAAAAGTTAAATAAAATTTGAAAAATGTTCATTTTTTTATAAAATTGGGGTATTTTGAGTGCCTTCAAAAAAATTGGTTTTCCAAAACAATTTGGAAAAAAATAAAAAATTTTAAAATTATAAAAGTTCTAATTTTTATTTTAAGACAATGTCCTAGAGATCACAAAACTTCAATTTTTTTGAAAATCAGACAAACATTGTAGAAGGCACAGGGTTGCAAAGTTGCAAAAAATCGATTTTTTTGAATTTTGGCGCGTGATTGTGAGCGAACGGCGCAAAATGCAGTCGAGTTACTTTGGATCTGTAGTAACCAAGTGCGGCCCAATTCATGTATTGGTTTTAAAATCGAGAGAGTACATGCGGCGGCGTTCCCTTGTAAGTATACACTACGCTTTACAATACAGTGGATGCTCAAACTAATACTCAATTTAGGAAATTCACAATGCCCCAAGCTAATTACCTTACATAACGCAGCCATGAAAGTATGAAAAATGTACAATTTAAATATTTTTGTGGAACTCATTTGACAGGGAACAATAATAATAATATACAAGATGCGCTATTTAAATTTTTCTTTTCTTTCCTACCAAAATATTTTGTGCACTATCAGAAATAAGATCTTGGAACTAACGATAAGTAGATAGTGTGTTTTGATATATACTTTATGATTTAGTACAACGCGCGAGTGAAAAGCAAAAAGTAGTTACAATGTACAACATAATTCTGGTTTCGGTACTTTGATTTTAATTACTCTGCAAACACCTTCCATTCCTCATCATTTTCCTCGTTTGAGATTTTCAAATTTTCTAATAATTCTGTCTTGTATCATCCTTACTTTTCTATCATTAATTTTCACATACAAAAATTCATACAAATTGTAAAATAAATGCGAGCATTTTCTTATCCGTATCTACTCAGCTGTAAGGGATCGTCCACAAATGACGGTGTCAAAAAATCCACATTTTTTAGGACCCTGTGACCCCCTGTCATCATTCAAAATACATAATTATGTAGTAGTGCCCTTGATTAAGCGTATTATTGTAATAATTACTCACACGTATTATGCAGTTCGTGGAAAATTCTTGTGTCGTTAAGTAGTTTGTAAAAAGTCAATCTAAAAATTTAGCAGCCACATCTATATGCACAGGTATACATACGTATAATTATACATGTCGTCTCTTGTTGTTGTTGTTTTATTTACTGCTCTTTTTTCTCGTCTGCCTTCATATTCATGACTGCCGAATTATACGTGGAAAAAAGCGAGAAGCAGAGACAAATGAAAATGGACGGGACCTTGATCTTTGAAGATTTCACTTTCCCTTTACGCCATATCCATACAACACAAACAACAAAATAACAAAATGATTACATTTTATTCGCATGTTTACTACTTTGTTATTTGTTATAACTGCAGTAAAACGAGTATGGTCATCTCCTCCCCAAATAAGAGTGAGGGAGGGAGATCATACCTGAGTTTACCACATCCCATCACCATATGCATCTATGAAACTCCTGAAAAATTCCGGAATTGATTTTACTTTTATAATTTAATAAATATGATAATGAGGAATATGAGGGTGTGAAAGATGGTAAGGGTCAGATGGTAGTATTTAAGTTAATAAAGGGGGTGTTCCACCACTCCGGAGGAGGCCGGAGACCTATGAAGATGGGGGAGGGAGGCCCAACTGAAACTCCAGTCGAAGCGCTCCAGCATAGCTCCAGATGGTAAGAATGCTAATTTTTATTTATTTTAATTTTAAAGGCATAATTTATTTTAGCTAGGATTTATGCTTTATTTTAGAAGTAAGAATTCCAAGAGCAGTGTAGCTCGGTGGCTGAGGTCAAGGCTGAGGATAATGTCATCCACGGCCCTGGCTTCGCCACCACGAGCTCCCGACTCCATGAGGGACTACGGAACCACATCGACCGTTGACGGCAAACGGAGCGTGTACACGGTCGGGTGGTCCATGGTCTCTCAGCTGGAGATTCGGTCTGCTCGGGAAATTTTGCCAATTATATTTTGGTGCCAATGAGGATGAGAGACGGAGGGAGAAGACTGACTTATTTTGTTTATCATTTCAGGAGGACAAGCCGGCGTGAAGGTTGTGGGCCCGGAGGATTGGCTTCATCCTCCGGCGGTCCCCGGCTCCAACGCCGCTGGACGGGACGGACAAGGGACTGTGAGAAGCGCTTGTATTTCCGAGCATTCCAGACGGCAAGCGCTTCATGTCCCCGCCATTCCAGTTCAGCAGCAACGGCTTGTCCTGAATTTTGAACCAATTGAAGGTAAGTTTGTATTTTTATTCAAGTTAATTTTATTTTGTTTATCTTTCAGGAGGGTCGTTGGGGAAGTGGTGCTGGCTCCGTGCCCAGCAACCACATCCAGCCCAGAAAGGACGGAGAGGCGCGGTGGAGAGTGTCCGGGCTATAGAGGACGGCACGCTACGGACACACACCGCACCATCACCACCAGTCCAGGCCGACCAACGACCCTGAATTTTGGATGCCAATCAGGTAAATTTATTTACTTTACATTTTATTTTAATTAGTTTTAGTTTTATTTTAGTTCATTTAGTTTTCCCAATTAGGTTAGTCGGGGAGGTTGGGCGGACGATGGCAAAGCCATGTTGCAGGGAATGGCGAACAGTGTCCCCGCTCCACCGTCCACTCCAACTTGGAGGACAAACCCGCAAAAGACAGCATGAGCTGCGGGTTCGATCCTCCCAGTCTCCCCTCAATTTTTGATTTATTTTTATTGATTTTTGCCTACTTTGTTGTATGAACCGAAGTCCCTAAATTACGTCAAGCGGGTTCAGGGAACCACTGCTGACGACTAATGAATGAGCCAATAATTAAGATGCAAATTATATTAACTTAATTTTATGTCCTTATTTCTAAGTTCCATGGCGGAAGATATGAGAATCAATAGAGGATTTTGCCAATATAAATGAGAACACTCAACGAACGAAGATGAGAAGGTAAGTTTTACGGATAAATATTTATATTAAGTATTAAATCAAAAGGAAAATGATGAATTCAAATTGACTGAAATATTTCCCATCCGACTTATGGTCGGGGGCCACAACTGAATAATAATTACTAATCCACGTTTATGTTTCTGTTTTTGTTTTCAGGTTTTCGTCCAAATGGTTCACAATATAATGGATTACAATATAATAATTTATAACTAATACGCTTACGGATGCCACGGGTGTGGCATCTGAGATTTCCGATTCCCAGTCCAGATTAATTACAGGTAATTCACAATATATTTTTGATATTTTATAATTTCTATTTTTGGTCCAATCGACCTCACTAATTTAGTTACAATAAACTTAAGAAGAACTCATAGAGAGGAATCGCGAACACAGTAAACACCATGAATAAGAATAGGAAAATGTAAAAGTTATCGGATTTTCTCTTTTTCTTATTTTTAGTTTCTTTTTGATGGCACCAGCAGGAACCATGGGGACAAACCCCCTGAGTTGTTCTTATTCCTTTTGGAGTCTCCATGTTCGTCGGTTCCTTTCTATTCATTTTTCTATCAAATTTCCAGAAGGGAAAATTGAAAAAGAAATTAAAGATTCTGAAGGATTTTTGGAAGAATTCGTGTCGGAGACCCTCTCTTCTTCGCGGCGTGATTCATTCTGCCTTAGCTAGTTCGCCTCCGCTCCTTCCTCGCTTCGTCTCCTGTCGCCTCGGGAAGCATCCTTTAATTCCTTTTGTGGCTCATAGACGCTGTGTGGTGGAGGGCTGCGAGTTTCATTTATTTTATTATCTCCTTCCATGGATCTTCCTCACTCTCTGTCAGATGGCCGATGCTGTCTGGAGAATGTGAGGAGAATCTGTGGGAGGACGTGTCGTGATTTCGATTCCTTTCTCATCATCCCCTCGTAGGGCTCCGTGTCCTCACGGAGGGTGGTGTCTGAAAAAAAATTGGAAAAGAAAGCACGGCACGCAATTACATTTTATCTTTTATTATTATTTTGAATGGACCTTGGAATTCGGAGCTACTTATTTTCCGAAGGAATAAAATTTTCGAACTCTGGACCTGTGGAATTTTGGAATTAATTCATTTTTATAAACTTTATTTAGTCATATTGGCAAAAATTCATTAATGTCATAAATTCGCATCTATAAAATTTACTGGACTTGGAATGGAATCTTCATAAAACTATTGATCTTCCTATGACTTATTCTAAATGCATAGCGAAGTTTTCTCTAACAAATATTAACTTTAGTAATTAAACAATAACTTGGCAAATTTTTCTTACGACCCTATGACTTAATTATGGATGCATAACGATCTGATTCTCATGGTCAATTCATATTTCATTTGAAAACGCAAAATTTTTGATTAGTCAAATAATTCATGTTTCGTAAGCTATTCTACGTATGCCTAAGAAATATCCTACGGCTAATTTTCTAATGCGTAGTGATACCACTATTCTAAGCATCTACTTCTAAATTCGAAAACCAAAAGAGATAATGGGAAACATAAATGAAAAACGTAACTATTTCTACTTCTCTAACTAATTGACCTAGAGATTTTAAGTTCATACAAATGCCATCCAAAACAAAGACATAACTTTTCATTGAGATCATAAAATAATGTTTTTAACGTAGAGATTATTTTTAATAAGTCTTATATTTATTAACGGAGATAAATTTTTATCTTTTAAAGCGAACACCGCGGGTCTTGAGACTATTTATTTTCACCGGGTATTTGATTTAATTCATTAATTTTTCGAAGTTATTTTCTTAAAGGGGAAAATTTTAACGGGGATGAAGGATCCTCATTAGGGGAGGGATGTCTTCTTCATCAACCGTGGGATCTTCACGATTTGGAGCTGGATTCGCCGCCGTTGGATCTTGGGGATCCGGGGGATTGGTATTTGATTCTTCATCGACTGGGGGTATGCTAATCATTCCACGAGCGGGAGTGGGATCCACTGCTATTGGTTGTTGGAGATCCTGGGGATTGCTAATTGATTCTTCCTCTGGATTATCGGGATGGACCATAGGAAGGACGTGCTGGATGGGAGTTTCTGGAGATGCTTGCGGCATAGGTAGATGTAAATTCCCTTGTATTGCAGCTAAGCGTAATGGAGCATACCATTCAGTTTCTTCATTGGCCAATAATCGGACCGGTGGAATGATCGCTGGCACAAATACAATTAAAGTTTCTGTCGGGATGATAGGTGCAAAGCTTCCTGGTCCTGACTGAAATTCATATTGCAGGCGCACGTTTAAGTTGTTAACGTGCATGGCTAGAAGATCTCTGAGTCCATACGGATTATTCGGTCTCATGATCGTATTAGTTCTTCCGGGTCCCAACCATAGTTCGAACCCCGGAATGACTTCGAATAATACTCGATACGGAAAGTTGGATCTAGGATCCACGACCAACATCTGGAAACGCTGCTGCAGGTAAACCTGGTATACTATTGCGAGAGCCAGGGTCCTGACTGATCGAGCCCCCATTTGGACATGGGGCATGATTGGTCTTGGGTTATCCGCGAACGCAGGAACCGTGATCGTAGTAGGATTTGGATTTTGAACATTCAGTCCCCCGTGTCCTATCTGAGTGGCTTTATCCTGCGTCTTCATATTTACCCGTAAGGCTGCTACATCTGCCGCTGTTGGTAATTTGTAGCTAGTTGAGGTGGATGGATTGATCGAGGGCCCTGGTTGAGCGGTTGCCAATCGACGTGAGGATTGATCATCTGCAGGGGTAGGTGACGTGGGGGACATAGGAGCGGGGCGTTGGATACGTTCTGCCCGAGAAGGGAATGGAATTCCTCGTCTTTCGTAGTCTTGACGAATAAAATCTCTATCTCGCCTACGTCGGTCTGCCCAGGACATTGTTTTTCTTCCCCGTGAGTAGGGAGAATATCTGCTTTGCTCGGAATAATTTAGAGGAGGCCGCCCACCCAATGCTGCAATACCCCTGGGTTGTCGGCTTACTTCGATGGAGGCACCCGGCGTTTTCTTTGATGTCGGAGTACGACCTCCCGTCGAAGTTAAGTCATATTTTTGGCCGACAATCTTCGGTTTACCTTTTGAGGTGGATGGCTTTGGCGCGGAGATGGGAAGCGGCTGAGGAGCTTTTGAGCCAGATTTTAAAAGGTGAGGGCCAGAGCTTGAAGGGATGGAGGATTTTGCTGCTGCAATCGCGGCTCTTGCTATCTCTGCCGTTACTTTTGGAGCTCTGATCGTTGAGTGGGACGACGGAGGAGCAATGGGTCTTCGTACGCTGGAGGGTCCTCCCATCTGAATGACAGTGTTGTGAGGAGATTTTGGTACTAATTTCCATTGATACCCAGGCCGTCCCTGGTTTTTGGCTCTGTAACCCGGATGTCTTTGTCTCATGCGGGCATGTTTGTTCCGGAGCAGACGTTTTTCAACTTCATTTTTCTTTGTTGGTCGCACCGGGACATACTCCATATTGGGATCATTACTGATGGGGCGATTTTTGTTTGTTCGCCAGCGTTCACGCCTAACGCGTTTTGGTGGAGTTTGCGAAGGACGTGGACGTGGCGGCGGAGCTTTTGACGAAGTTGAAGGCGTTGGGACTCTTGGGCCCAAAGAGACTCTTGGCGATCTTCGTGCGAAGCCTTCTTTAGACGGGTCGTATGCCCTCTTTACTAGGTCTTCAATTCGCTGTTTTTCTTCATCTGTATCAGCGGTTGTTTCTGCTGAGGATGATGATGAAGAAGGAGCATATGTCTTCTTTGGTACCTTTTTAATCTTTTGTTTTTCTTCATCGGTGTCAACCTCGGTTGATTCTATGGAAAAAGATGACGATGAAGATGGGGTCAGCTTCCGCGGTTTGTAGGGATCGTATGAATATTCGATGGCCTGATTTACTCGGTCCCTTTTTGTTTCTTCTGAATCGGAAGATGAAGAAGAAGATGACGAAGAACTTGAGGATGATGAAGACATCTAATTAGAGAAAAGGAAGGAAGAGAAACTGGAAATGATTAAATCGTTCACTTGTGAAAGTCAATGTTTTTCCCCTCCTACGAAGCACTGATTAATTTTATGTTAAAATGAGTTCAAACGTCGATGTTTCACCGGTGTTTGCATTTTAATTAGTGTTTTTCACTGTAGATTTTAATTATTTTTAAATTAAGTTTCTGATCCTGAAGGGATCAGAAGGGAAAATCTCATTAATTAATTGTAGTGATCTCTTTTAATTTTTATGATCTCTGTTTTGGAGGTTCACTCTTGAACCGGCAAAATTTGTAGCGGTGACCACCACCGCAGTGGACACAGTGCCTAACTCTTTTCTTTTTAGGCGGTTTAAAAAGGGGGCAATCTCTAAAGATGTGCCGAATATCCCCTTTTACAGATTGTTCCCTGCAATTCGGACATTCCCTAAGTTTCGAACTAAATTTAGTTTTAATGACCACATTATTAAGATTATTTGGTCGCTCGTGGGCTTGGCCTTCGGCGACAAAGTTATTTTCTTTTTGTGCGGAGGCGGAGGCTGGAGTAGCTTCCGAGTCTGCATTAATTTTCGAAGGGAATTCCGGATCAGGATCCCAATTTATGGTGTTGGTTGGGCTCTGTGGTGAAATTCTGAGCTCCTGGGTGTCTGGTCCTAACCAGAAATCTTCTTGATCGGAGGGAACATTTCCCTCGTCACTGTCGCTGAGTGATATCTCCATTCATTACTGCGATACAGGATTTTCATACAATTAATCTTACATCCTACCTAATTATGGAGATATTATTTTTAAATTTTGATATATTTTTATTTTTATAATTTCTTTATGATGATTAAATATGGAGGTTCAGGAGTGGGATTTCGCATGTGAGCATTAGTTTCCCAGTGAAATACTTTACCCAGTACGCATCGCGCTGGAAATAATCAGGGATCCAATGCTCCAATGGAAATCACAATCCTGAATCCCCTCGTAATTTTATACTAAGGGTTCAAATTGTTCGGAAGGAAAAGTTTTATTTGGAAAGTTTTTGATGATTTATATTTTTATTCTGAATCTGATGGTGATGGGAGAAAATGAGAAATATTGTCATGCATTCTTCCCATGCACTTTATCATGCTGTTGATTAACCGAATTGACTTTGTATTTTCCTTCCGGGTGGTGGGAGAGGAACTTGGTTCCTTGTCCCTCCTTTTTCGGGGTTTTGGAGGGGGATCTCTTCCTTGAGCGGCAGAGCTAGTACCTTGTTCAGGGGCCTTTGAGAGTGCTCTTCTCGATCGAGTTGCCACTCCTGGTCGACGATCACTGTCCGTTAGGGTGCGAGGGGTAACCTCGCGATTCTTTCGCCGTGTTTTCTTTTTCTTACGGCTTACAGATTCTTCGTCTGTGTATGAACTGGGGTCCTCAGTCGTTTCTACCTGTGATTCTACTGTTTCGCTCTCGGAAACCTCTTGAGCTTCATCCCTTTTTGGAGATTCAGTTCGAGATTTCCTCTGAGTGGGGGTTGCGTTAACCCAAAAACTTTCACTATTTCGCTTCTTTCTCGGAGATTTGTTTGGGCGAAAGTTTGACTGAGGTTCCCTACTTGGGGCAGAATTAATATTTTCTCTTCTGCGATGTGTACTCCTTGGTGGAGAGTAATTTCTAGCTTCACCAAATTGTGAAACGGGGTTATTAGGAGGGGACGGGGTTCTTTCTCCGCTAACTCTGGTAGGTGGGGAATTTTTGGATGAAGAAGTCCTGTCCCTACTCCTATTTGGATCGCTGTGAGTGTAATCCCTATGGGATAAATTTATATTCAAGTTAATGTCTTGTCTCGGAGAAGGTTGAGTGGAAATCTGATTTTCCTGGTATCTAGCTCTGGGAGATTGACTACTTGCTTGAGTCTGGATTCTACTTTCCCTGACCTGCGAATCTGAGGGGTCAACGTGGGAAGGCGAATTTATATTCACGCTTCCGTGATTGCAAGAATCTTCGGCGCTCTGAGGCGGAAGTGGAATATTTTGAGTTTCCCCAGTCCAAGAATATTCGGGACACCTGGGAAATTGGTTTTGGTCTTCCCTGAAACTAGGTTGATTCTGAGCCGTGGGGCTCGGAATTTCTTCAGCGAGACTAAGATTTTGCGGGGTACTATTACGGTTGGAAGTGGCTGAATTTTGAGGTGAGGAGTTGTTTCGAATTGCCGGCGAGGTTATTGCTCTTGGTTCTCTACCATGTATCTGATGTGAAACTTCCCCTCTACCTAAGCTTGGATTCGAATTTTGACTACTCTCGGTACTCCACGGGAGTAGTTGATTTTCAATTTCAATATTGTTTTGCATGCGTTCAAATCTTTCTCTAATATTTTGAACTGTATTTTTATTGAAAGAATAATTTAAATTTAATTTCGTAGGCTGAATTATTGAACTGTGAGGCGTTCCAAGTGGTTCGTTCCTCGAAAAATTTTGGGGGCTGGTATTTCTTTCCAAACCGGCGAAGGAGCAAGTGCCCTCCATGCGGGTGAGGGAAGGAATTTCAGCGGAATAAGGAAGTTCGAAGTCGCCTTCGGAAATCCTTTGAGTGGGGATGTCTTGATGATTGGAGCCTGCAAGAATGTTGTGGCTGCTCATCTCACCATCGAGGACCTGAGTTTCCTGCCTATCATTTTGAGTCGAGCTTGCAAGAATATTGTGGCTGCTCATCTCATTATTATGATTGGCAGGTGCGCTTCTGCTGCTTGAGCTTTCGGAACTGCTCAAGCCGCTAACAGCGCCGGGAAGTCGTATTGGACCAGTGGAGCTCGAAGCATCGCTTCGTGGGGCTCTCTCTGGTTGTACGATTTTCTCCAGATCTGATGGAGATTCTAAAGAAGATGTTGAAGATTTGTCTGAAGTTTGGACCCGATGTGTACATCCATCTGGGTCTTGAGAAATAATATTCAGACCATCCCCGACATCACCCCCAGGCGTTTTACTAAACGCCGACATATTAACAAAGGATGGACGTGAGGGTCCTGTGTGCGGGGCATTGACGTCGGGATTGCGTGTATTAGGTGGAGGAGCACGGACATTCCAAGAGGAATGAGAACCATCCGTACTTCTCATGCTCTGTGGGTAAGGGTGTGACGCATCTGTGCCGTCACATCTTGGTAATTGTTCAGAGGGTGGAGGGCTCTCCACCAGTGGTGCGACAGGAGTATCTGTCGAATAATTGAAATCCCCACGGGGTAAGACATCTACTATGGGGGTTCCATTTATTTGAGGTGGATCCTCAGTGGGATCAAGACGGGGCTCCGCGAGGAAGACCTCTTCCGCTGGGACAGGCCGTAAGTCGTTCAACCAGTCGGAGTCAACGGCGGATTCCTCCGGAGCGGGCAGGGGTTCACCTGTAACATATTTACGTAAATTATGGCCATGGGTCAGGCGGAGCTGACGTTCTGGCAAGAAAACATTTATGTCGACGTTGTGTGGACATAGGAAATACGAATGTATATTTTCATTAACACTATAAACTTTATAAGGCCCCGTGTATTTCATGATAAATTTTGATTTGGTACCGGCTGGACGCGTGTAGTTGCGCTTCCAGACCAAGTCACCGATTTGGAATCTTACGGCAGGATGCCTTTTATCAAACGCTAATTTTCTCTTTAATTGACTCTCGCAAGAGTTTTGAAAGGCTTGCATACGGACGCGAAACATTTCGCCTATGCGTACCTGTTGTTGTTCCAAATCCCATTCGGGATTCAGATGATCATCTAATAAATTTAAATTACGATTTGGAAGGCTGATGCCCTGAAGGAGAAAGTACGGAGTGAACTTAGTACTAGAATGAGGTGCACTATTATAAGCATTCTGTACTGCTGGAAGTTTTTCATCCCAGTAACGCTTATCTTCAAATTGCAACTTCTTGAGAATGCTGCCGAAGGTAGAATTGACACGTTCACAGAATGCGTTTGATGAAGCGTGGTATGGAGCAATGGTGATTCGTGTAATATTATGTTCTAAACAAAACTTGAGATATTCTTTAGCTATGAAGGCACCTCCATTGTCGGAGACAATGCTCTTCGGATGATGTTGTTCAACGAAGGGTATGAGATGCTTGGCGAAATCTTCCCAACTAGTGGAACGACAAGGAAAGAGCCAAAGAAAACGAGTGCATTGATCAATGATGGCTAGTATATATCTATGTTGTCTAAAAGTTCTGTCGAGAGGACCCATATGGTCCACTGATATTCTGTGAAATGGAACTTGAGGAGTGATCATCACATGCAGTGGTCCCTTATTCTTTCGGTTGATCTTCGCGAACCTTTGGCAAGTTTCGCAGGTGCGGCATACATTTAAGATTATTTTATGCATATTAAAGAACCAGAATTTGTTCTTGAGTATCTGAGAAATTTTGTCACTACCTAGGTGAGATTGTTTATGGAAATCCTGGGCTGCTTCCTCCGATAAAGGATATGGAAGTACGGTTAGCCACATCGGACCTAAGGGGTCGTAGTTGATATGTTGTAGGAGCCCTTCTTCTGTGAGCTGATAATCCTTCCGGTATTTATTTTCGCCTTCGAATTTATTTGCCCTATCTTTTTCTAGTGATTTTATAATCTTGAGGCATCGGGGATCGAGCTTCTGGCTAGCGACGATCTCGTGGTCCAAGTCAAGGGTGGCGAGGTTCGGATGAACAATCTCAGCATCCCGAAGACTACGGAGGTGAACAGTGGTTTCGGGCTCTCCCGGATTTTTCCATTCTTGATTTGGAATATCTCTTGGTGGTCTGCTTAAACCATCGGCCATTTCATTATTCTTGCCTTTGATGTGGTAAATTTTGATGTCGTAGGAGCTCAATTTGAGACTCCAACGAATGAGTCTTGAATTTACTTCAGATGTCTTGAGGATGGATGTCAACGCAGAATGGTCTGTGTAGACATGGATTGTCCTGCCCAACACCAAGCTGTGTTGTTTGGCAAGACCATGGATGATCGCATAGCACTCTTTTTCAGGAGTGGACAATTTTAGCTGCGGACCGGTGAGTAGATGTGAATGAAAGGCAAGTGGCCTTCGGTGACCATCGATCTTTTGTACGAGACAAGAGCCAATGCAGAAATCACTGGCGTCCGACCATAGTTCCAATTGACCATGGGGGACTGGAAAAGCTAATAGCGGAGCTCCAATTATGAGCTGTTTAAGCGTGTCAATGGCATTGCGACAAGCATCATCAAAATTGAATGGAGCATTTTTCATAAGCAATTTGAAAAGCGGACGAGCCACATGAGAATATCCATTTATCATTCTACGGAAAAAGTTAGAGATCCCTATAAACCTCCTAATCTCGGTAGTGTTCCTGGGATACGGATACTCTACAATAGCCTTAACTCTTTCACTGTCAATCCCTATGCCTTCTGCACTAACCCGATGACCCAAGAAAATAATGGAGGGGAAGCCAAAGAAGCATTTGGTGGGCTTCAACTTAATATTGGCTTTTAAGCAAGTAAATAAAACCTGTTCTAGCCTCTCAAGCATCTGGCTAAAGCTAGAGCCGCCGAAGCTTGTGTCATCGACGTAAGAGGCTAAAAAGTCACAAAGAAGTGGAAACCAAATTTTATTCATAATTTGTTGGAACAAGGTTCCAGAATTTAAGAATCCAAATGGAAGACTAAGGGGTCTAAATACTCCCATATGGTTAATATAGGCGAGAAGATTTTGAGAAGCTTTATCGAGCCCAATCTGTTGATATGAATTAGCCATATCAACATTACAGAAGTGGGTACAACCGAAAAATTTAGCAAATAAACTCATTAAATTAGGTATGGGAGCTGCTATGGGTTTAACCCGTTTATTGATGTCCCGATAATCTGTTACTGGGCGCCAATCATTGACACCCTTCTTTACCACTAACATTCTTGATACTGTGGAGCTTTGACATGGTTCAATGCTTTTACGTGCGATTCCTGCCAAAGTTTCGCGTTCGACCACCTCCATGAATTTCTGAGACATGACTGTTGGATTGTGAATCATGGGAGATTGGTCTAGCATTTCAATACTAGCTTCCAAGACTTGACCGGTTAAGGGATCCTTTACGGTTTCATGGAAATCTTCAGGTTGCCACCCGAAGACCTTATGAAATTTGCTGAGGAGATCCCTAAGTTGGCCTTTCTCTTCAGGTGCCAATTTTTCATAAATTTTGAATTGTTGGAATTCCTCATCGGTGAGCGCTTTGCTCCCTTCGACGGAGGACGGCACGGGTGTTATTTTCGGAGTGCTTGGAAATTGCTGTTGATCAGTATTTAAATGAAGCATGCGTAATTTCTGGTGACCGGGTGGAATAACTCGATAGGTAGTCAGTGAAGGCTGAATCGGGAGAATGATATCTTCGGGGTCAGAATTAATGAGGTGGCATATGCCATGACCGTTTTCTATTCTTAAGGCGGGTTCAAGGACTTGAAGCCCGAATTTTTGAAATAAAAGATTATTGGGTTCCAATAGGATATCCCCATTAAAATGCCTATCTTCCACATACACATTGATGGGGTTAGGACGGTATGCCTCAATAGAAAGTGGGGTTACGGTGCACAATCTTAATTTAAATTGAGGTAAGAGGCGCTCTGCTCGAGATGACATACTAGTTGTTGATATTGTTTGTACGTCATCGTCGGAAGAGCTTTCTGAGCCATATGAAGGGCGGATGGTGTGGACCACGGATTTAGTGTCCGAGCCATCCCCATCCATAGGGGTTATTTCAGTTTTAATGACTAAATTATAAAAAGGATCATCAATCAAAGGATTAAAAGCAAATTGAAGATCAGCATTCACGTTAGATTCAGGATCTATGCTATCTGTTCGAGTTATTTCTTTCGCCACTCTTAGTTTCTTAACATTAGTTTTGCGAAGATGAAGGCAAGTTCCAGCTGCACGTTTTAAACTTTTTCGTGGAGGCGGCTGATTTTCGTCATGTTCAGGAGGTAAGAAGGTCAGAAGACCTTCGTGACAAAGGACATATGCATGATTTTCCCGAAGGAGGTCCATGCCAAATACCAATTGGTCATTGGCTTTGTCCATGACGAAGAATCCCCACTTGATCCACTTATGAAATTCCTCAATATAAAGGATGAGGAATACGAATTTCTTTATGATGTGCTCCTTGCCGTCATTATTGGATAATATGGCCCTGATAGGAGCACATGGTTGAACTCTTTTCTGGAGTTCTAGTCTAACTAATGTACGAGGACTAATTGTACTGATTGTGGCTCCAGTATCAATGAGGGCTTCGACTGTGATTTCTCCGCCATATTTATTTTTAACTGGAAAAGAACGTCTAATTTCCATCTCGACTCTCGAGAAGGTTCTTACGTGTTGAAGAGATCCCGCATCGGGAACTTTGAAGATGTCATCGTTAGTGATGATATCGTCAGAATTTTCTATGTTGAAATTAAAGGCGGAGTCGGTATCGGAGCCGTCATTGATAGGGGAGGTGGGTGCTGAATTGTATGGTGAAACTTGTATAGACTCAGCTACATCAGGTAATAAATAAGGAAGTGAAGGGATATTAAGGAAAGGTACTAATTTTACGGATTTATTTAGGATGTAGCTCGGAGGTTCAGGTTCTAAGGCAATGTCGGTAAGAGGCGATTGGGGGGGTTCAGGATGATCTATGCCCCCCCTTTCGAGTTTAAAGAATTCTGATTTGAACTGTAACCGAAAGATGCTGAGGTACCCTGTTGCTCAGGTGGAGGTTGATCACTGGAAGTCCCGGAGGAAGCTCCGCGTGTGTTCAAACCTCTCAGTGGTGCTCCACTAGAAGGATGATATTCATCCGGTGGAGGATTTTGATTATAATCCCTAAAGGATGATTGCATAGGATATGCCTGTTGATAAATGGGCTGTTGTTGGGGCGCAAGGTATTGCATGGGTGCTGGTGCATACTGCATTGGTTGAGTCTGTTGTTGTTTTAACTGTTGAACTGACTGAGCTAAATCCTGCAACAGTTGTACCATATTAGGATCTGCTGTGGCCGGAGCTGGAGGAGGATTATTATTATTAGATTTATTTCCTCCTGAAGACGAATTCCCATTCGCCGTTTTGTTCGGAGCTGTACGTGGTTTTGGAGGGGGAGCAATGCGGCCTTGTTCCTTCAAGAGGATTAGGCATTTGCGGGCTCCATGGTTCTCCTTACCACATTCCATGCAGTTCATACGACCTTTGGAGTTTTTAGCGGCTTCGCGCTGAGCAGAAGTAAATTTGGAAGTATCAGCAGTTTGATATTCTAAGCCATCCCAGGCCACATAGTAATCTCGGTGAAGGACATCGGTGGGTTTCTTTTGATAAGGGTGTTGGACTTCGGCTTCGAGTCCTCTGATATAAGCTTTAGGAATGGATGCCGACGCCGAGTTACTCTGTGTACTGGGCTGATTTTGCTTCGCTTCTTGTTTTTCAGCAATATGACGTTGCATGACAATGCGGAGGCTCTTTTCAGTTGTGCACTGTTTCGCTTTTTCAGCAATGTCTGGCGGTAATCCCTTAATTAATTCGCGCATCCGCTTTTCAGGGTCCATGTGGGGATCAATGAGATCCAAACATTCGCCGCGGATGGCTAGGTAATCACGAGCGCTTTGATCAGTTTTATAAGCAGTAGTAGGAAGATTTGCCTTAGCACGGTCTGCGACGTAATTGCGATCGAAGTAACGAACAAGGGATTTTGTAATTTCATCCCATTTGTCGGCACAATGATCAAAGTCATCGTAATCCATTCGGGATGTAAATCGATTTTTATTGTTGCGCCACCATTGAGCTGCTTGATGGGTGAAGACCCGGTCAAGTCTAGTAATTATGGCGGAAGGTGGCAAACCATATAAACATACTAGAGAATTAGTATCGATTACCCATTTACGAGCTAACATTTCGCCGTTAAATTTAGGTAAAAGATCAACATATTTCGTTAATTTATAGTGATCATATGCGGCCGGGTTCAGAAGTCTATCTGCGCTCCTCCCTCTTGGAGGAGGTATTGCAGGTGGTGAAGGCATACGCCTATGACCTGGTCGTCCCCATGGAGATGATGGGAGCTCTTCGTCAGAACGACGAGACTCATCACCACTGTGAGGGGATCGATTCGATCTATGACTGCGGTTGCTACGACTTGATCGTCGTGGCGGCGAAGAGTCATCTTCATGAGATCTGCTATCTCTGTTGGAGCGTCGAGGAGACGGCGAATACTCCCTATGGGATCTACTGCTACGACTTGAGTGTCGTTGCGATCGTGAATGATCCCTATGAGATCTATGATCTCCTTGATCTCTTGTGGTTTCTCTTTCCCTACGTGCCGAACTCTGTCTCGATGTTGGGTGAGATTGTCGACCCTCATCACGATGTTGATTCCTGCGCGAATGACTCCTGTCCTCTCTAGGACGTGATGCCAGTGGAGGAGTTGGTGTTCTATCATTATGATGACGACGACGAGGTGGACTATCGGGTTGTCTGGAACGAGAAGTTCGAGGTGGAGTGGACCTTCTATCATCGCGATGATGAACGGGTGGACTCTCAGCTCGATGAGATTGAGAAGATCTTGGTGGAGTGCTAGGTCTCTCGCTGCGGTAGTGATGAGGTGGACTCTCTGGTCTCCTTGATTGAGAATGTTTTGGCGGTGTAGGCTGCCGAGATGATCTAGAATTGTGAGATGGAGTCGGACCTGTTTCAGGTGTTGCTGGGTATGAAGTTTCTCTACGGGGTTGATTTGTTGAAGAGGGGAATGGCTCCCTTGATAAATATTGGCGCGGAGAAGCATCAGTTTCCTGATGTCTTCGCAAATCAACTTGAGGATACACATTATCGAAGTTCACATGAGTTGCTCGTTGTGGAATGTTAGGGAGAGGATCCACCCATGGGGCAGGTTCTCTCGTTCGATCAAATCTTCCTTCGTACGTGAGTGGTTGAACATTATTACTCATTATTGGACGTTGCTGTGGTCTGGTTGATGGACGAGCTTCTTGAGTTGGGGCATGTGCCAAATATACCTTTAGGTCAGCTCCGGGAGGAACTGGTGGCAAAGAGCCTATAACAGAAGATGGAGTCTGTACAGTATAACGAGTCGCGTTGACATCGCGGCTCTGTACCAATGCAGTGGCCGGAGGTGGCACAAGAAGATTGCCTGTGATGTTCATCCGTTGAGGCGGTTCCATCCTACGAAATGGAGGATTTTGGAAATGAGAAGGCCTACTATTTTTAGGTTGCTGATTCTGTTCTTCATCTAAATGGACAGACGCAAGTGCGGCTCGGAGCTGCTGTTGCGTGACAGGAGGAGTGGGGGAAGGAGCTGGAATGAGCCTTCGATTTCCCCCTCCTTGAGTCGACTGTGGATTGGATGATTGAGCAACATTATTTTGTGGAATGAATGGTGAACGCGATCTATTTGAAGTCGGAGGATTACTCTGTGATCTCTCCTTTGGTTGAAACCTGTAAGCTTCCCCAGTTGATGGGGTTTCCACCAACGGAGTTTCACCGTGTGGAAAGTTCAGAAAGGTCCATAGAGCAATCTCCAATGTGGTATTATTTTCTCTAGCTATATCAACTATTCCTTTATAGAAATCGTCGTCTAATGCATAAATTATATGTTGGCTATGGGATAGCGGAATCTGACGGTCATCATACCATCGTTGCATATGTAATTGGATTTGTTGTTTGGTGCGAGACGTGACCACGGTAGGGAGTACTGAGTCTCCCTCCGGGTTATCATCAGCATATTTTAAGATGGGTATTGGACGTGTGATCGAAGATGAGGCGTGGGGAAGCTCCATTGGCAAGTGACTGAGATCACGAGCCCCTGGTGGAGGACCCTCCTCAATGGATCTCCTATAAAAGAATGGATCAAGTTCAGTAATGTCCTCATGATCGAGGAGAACTCGAATAGTTGGATCGATAATAGATTGAGATCTGTTTACTTCGATTATGTATCCTGCAGTTACACCATCACGCAAAAGAATTCGCTTAGGATTTATAGGAATAGAGATACGTTTGCTATTGAAAATTAGATAATTTTCATGTGGACCATATGCCTCTAAGGCGTAATGAGTAATATCGTGGCAATGTTGATCGATGTGAGCGTCTAATTCGGACTGGTTTGGATCGTCAAAATCTGAATCTCGGGGATTCTGATCTGTTTGAACTGATCCTTGATCATCCCCTGAGGGTAATGTTTGATATGAAGACGTCTCATGATCTTGTTGAGGATAATCCCCTGGAATCTTCTTTTTCTTTGTCAATCTCGATTTGGAATTCGAATGTGACTTAGAATGTGAAGAGCTTCCAGCCTTGTGGGTTTTGCTACTATGTTTAGAAGAAGATTTACTGGAAGTTCCTTTCTTTTTATTTGCATTACTAGGAGGTTTACCGTTGGGGCCAGGTGTTTTCGGTACCACAGTATTATCCATATCGGACGCACCGCTGGAGGTACCACAGGCGTCGGTATCCTCAATGTTTACTGTGGGAATGTTTTCGTCGCCTTGTCGACTCATGTTTTAGATTTGATTTGGGGGAAAAGATAAGGGATCAACTTTAATAGTTCTAAGAATGAAATTAGAATGTCTACACTACTTTAATAAACTCCTCGGAGTTTTTGAAAAACTTTAAGACCTATCTATATTTTATAATTACTTAACTATTGATGAAAATTGGTGAAAGCAAGCTTTCTCCTCTTTTCTATATTCCCCGCGGTTCTTATCCTTAAATAATGGTAGATATTCTAAATCATACCAGGTAATGAAAACAATTGAAAAAGAAAAGTTATCTATATGTATTTATATTTTTACCTAGCTAACTTTAATTTTGGTCAAAAGACCTTGAAGATTGTAATTCTTTATTAGGGAACGAAGTATGGGAGAATCAGTCCGTTAGTGTCAGATTCGAAAGAATGTATCTATGCGCTTCGGGCTGTTTTCTCCGGGGGATTTTTGTAAGATGAACTTTCCTTGATTTCGCTTTTAATTTTGAGAACGGATTCAAGTTATAGGTAAGTGAAACTTGTGAGAGAACTCGCTGGCTTGTGTAGAGGTCGGAGACGGCTTTTCAGCTTTACGCGGACCACCACCTGTTCTCAAGATTGTAAAGGAATGATTAGTGGAAAGTTCAGTTCACAAAATATGGGAATTCTTTATATTTTATTATAATTATGTATAATTTTTATTTATGCTTCCCAAAAGGGATACAGGAATACCTATGCAAATCTCTGGTGTCTCAGTGGCGATTTGAACGGGGCTCAAAGCTCTCCTAAATACTTAATACCACAGTCCGAGGTGGGCCAAAGACTTGTTCAGTTCCTGTTGTTCCAATTCTGGGAAGAATAAATTGATAGTTTCAAATGCGTAGAGGGCAAGTATGACGAGTACACACAGTTGCTCAAAGGTGATTGTAGAGTGACCTCCCGAGAAGAACCAAGTGAATGCGTCTTTTGTGAAGGCGTAGAATTGTTCTGGTGGAACGATTGACATAGGTTTCTAGATGAATGTGGCTCAGAAAGAAATTTTGATATTAGACCTCAAACAACAAATTTTTATTTTATTTTGTAGGTATTCTTATTCCTATTTTTCTTGATATGACCACTAGTATGTTTTCAAGGAATTCGAGTCACGGTTTGCGTCCCAAATTCGTGCTAAATGATCTCTACGAAGATTTTGTGTAGTTGTAGATCGAGAAGCTGTTCGTCTCCCAATCCACCAAGTCTGCAACTTCAAGATTCACAATTAATTATTTTTGAAATCAATATTATAGGAGGGACGCCTCTATCAACTGAGTTGACGGCGTAATGGTCTAAGACCTAAGGACCCTGTGTTTAATACGATTCCAAATTACTCTCCAATGAGTCCTAATGAAGAGATTAGATTGTGCTCTACCGATGCAGGTTTCTCTTATGTGATTAAGCACTATAATTATAAAACCGAGTAGTTGTATTTTTGTCAAATGTCTATGACCTACTCGTCTATGCCAGATGACAACTGATGCTACGAATTTTCGAGGAAAATTCGATTCTCTAATCGAGTTGATTCGCTGCATTCACTCTAGGGTCACTACAACCGTAATTGTCATATGCCGTACACAATTGAAAGAATTTACGAGCTTGTTCGTAAGACAAACTTGGACGATTAATAGCTATGAAATATATAAATACTGCTTCTTTGAGTTTGGGGAACCAATTTTCTGCGTTAAGATGTGGTATAGACGTAGCGATTGGGCCGTTCAAACCTGTACGCAGTTTTAATTTATGGAAAACAAAATTAATAAAAGAAGTTAACTGGGCTTCAGTAATGATGTGTTGTCCCTCCTGTGCAAACCAGAATCTTATGGCGGCTTCGGTTCGAGTAACCAATTCAACAGGAGTGGGATCACTCATTCAGTAATGATATTAACTTTTTCTACTATTGTAAAGAAAAGTTGTTGTTGACAACTTACGATGGGAATAGGATCTATATTAAGAAACCAGTGAAATACCGCGGCTTGGTATTTCCTATTGAAGGAATGGGAATTAAATCTGGGAAGAGTAATGGGAGAATTTTTATTTTCATGTAATCCCAAATAATTTAAGACAAAATCACGAAAATTCTCAGTGCTAATCGCTGAGAAATGTTTATGGCCTTCGATAATATGCCAATAAATTATTTCAAACTCTATTCTTTTTATTAAATTATAGGGGTTACTGAAGTTCATCAACCAACGTATAATACCTTTTCCGGCTGCTCATGAATCCAAAGTTTCTAAAGCTTGATCATGAGCAGCTGCCATGAAAAGATACTGATATGCCCGTTGAGTTGCTTCGGGTTCCTCACAACGAGTACGAAACCAACAATACACCGATTCAGCGTAAAAACGTATGTAGTTTTGCTGAGTTAATCGTGTATGGGTGGTTGCCACTGGAGAATCCCTGTCCTCCTGGATTTCCAATCGGGCAAGGACAAATTCGAGGAATATATTCTTTGAAAACTGGGTATGGGTTTGATGACCTACGTTAGTATACCAGTCGTTGATGTGTGCTTGGATTTGGAATTTAAACTCAATAGGCGTGCCGAAGTACATTTACTTAATTATTTATGACTGAAGCAAGCTGATGATTTAAAGATCCACCGTGTTCATCAAAGAAATTAACGGTGGTTTGAAATTCTTCTAGTTGTTCAGAAGTCAAATAATGATGGCCAAGATTTAAATACCATATATATACGGCGTGCTTGAATTTCACGGGAAAAGTTGTGAGTGTGAGCTGGGAAATATCAGTTTCGATTGGGCCGGATGGATTGTGTTGAATTCCTAAGTATTTCAATATGACTATATTTAAGAAGCTAAGTTCGGATTCGGGAAGAAATTGGTACCCAATAGTGGTATACCAGTATTTCGTTGAATCCGTAATTCGCTTTGCTAACAAAACAGGATCCCAAGAATTCATTCAATTTTTAATCATAAATTATAAAATTTTATAAATTAACACAGTCGTATTTATCATATGCTGAAATAATGCCAATAAGATCGTCCAATTGAACAGTTGACAAATAATTGTAACCTCCACCAAAATACCAAAGGAATACCGCCTTCAAAAGTTTCTTCAGGAAATTCGTATGTTGAAGGAGCGGATTTTCTTGGATTGATTCAGTAGGAGTTGTTTGCAGGTTTAAATGTTTAAGGGTAAACTCAATGAATGCTTCTAATTCAGATTCAGGAAGATATTGATGGGCACTAATCAAATGCCAATATCTGATTGAATCGGTAACACGTTTAACTAGGACAATGGGGTCAAGGAAGGGCATTCAGGGATATTCTATTGTGGGAAGAGGAAATCAATATAACAACTTACAAAGGTAATGAAACCTCTGAGTTGTCGTTCTTCTAGGAAAAGGAAACCTTCCTCTTCGTACCAAATAAGGATTGAATGAATGAGTAAGGTTCTTAGGATATGGGATATGATTCATAGAATTATTCAAGGGAAGATAAATTCAATCCCGAGGAATGGGTAGGATTTTCTAAATGAATTGAGGTTAATTCGTCGTAACTGAGGACAACACTGATGAGGACCTTGGTCTGGTCTACTGAAAGATGCTTATGACCGATGACAAAGTACCAATCCACAAGGGCAAGTTTTATCTTATTGTTGAAATTTATTAAATTCAAATGAGGAATTTCCTCGTGAAATAAAGTGCCTAATCCCTGTGGGATTTCTAACTTATTGATTACGAATATAATAAGATCTATTAATTGTGCTTTAGTACTTTGAAACTGGCCTAAGATTTTGTACCAACGACGAATGCTTTTGTCTACACGTTCAATGGCCCAATATGGGCTGAGATTTGACATAAGAAAATTTATGAATTAATATTTTTACTTCTTACTAACCTAAAAATGGGGTTGTATTAAGATACTGGTTGGTGACAGCCAAGAGTATCTCCAATTGATGAGGAGTTATCAGATATCGACCCAAGGTAGTATACCAACACTGAATACCTTGATTAAATACAAGAATGAAGTCAGTAGAAGGTTGATATGTGGTTGGACTAACGATAGGAGAAGTGGAAGTTTCTCTCAAGCCTAAATGATGATGAATGAAAGCTATGAGAGTGCCAAGTTGTTGAGAAGTGATAACTTGGTAATTGACAAATCGATGCCAATGTTGTAAGGCTTGTTCACTTCGAGCTATTAATACCACGGGTATGACCAAAGACATAAATTTTTATTATAACTTTAATATGTAAGATCAGAAGTCGCAGCGGCGTTATCAACACTACCTTGATCGTAAATAGCTATGATTGCTAGAAGTTGGCTGATTTCGTGGTCGGTAAGGTACTGAAAGCCGAATATGTAGTACCAACTTAAAATTGAATACCTTAATTTTTCTGGAAAATTGGATAAAGTTAAATGGGGAATAAATGCTGCTATTGAATTTGTGACGGGTGACCGAAGGCCTAAATACTCGGTCACGAATTCAATTAAGTGATTAGTTTGATCTTGGGATAAATACTGATATCCTGTTAGAGCAAACCAATAACGAACGGAAGTGACAATACGGTGAATCAAAATAGTAGGTAAAAGAAATGACATACGGGATTTATTTAATTTTAATTTGCATTAAAAATGGATGCAGCGTTGTAAATAATTGAATTGAGTTCGTCGAACTCGATCACCTTTACGAGTAATTGCTCCAAGTGACTAATGGACAGATGAAGGTGTCCAATCTCTTGGTACCAACTCGTTACAGAGATGTGGAAACGATCTACAAAATTAAGGTAAGTATGGGGAGAGGAAAAATCACTATTTGGCGGATTTGGTAATCCAGTAATGCCTAATTTAACAAAGATATATTTAATTAAATCGTCTACCTGCTGTAGGTTTAGATATTGATGACCGTATAGGCTTTCCCAGTTCGTTATAGCGGCTTTTATTCGGAAATTTAATTCGATATTTTCAACAAATGACATTCACAAAATTATAAATTAATCACAGGGAATTAAATTATGACAAGGGTTATGTTCCTAGTTTGAACGTATGTAAGGTATTCGTTTCCGATGTCGAAATACCAGGCCCAGATCGCGCGTTTGAATTTTCGAGTGAAATTACACGTATTCAAATGCGGGACTTGAGTTGCTATTGGTGAATGAGGGTTTTCCCTAAGTTGTAAAAATCGGAGTACGTATTCAGTTAAGGAATCTTTTTGTAATTCGGTTAATAAATAATAACCACTGACTGAATGCCAGAAATCAATGGTGTCTTCAATTCTATGAATGAAGATTATGGGAAGAATTGATGACATTCAATGTTAAGCAACTTTTAACGATCGAGGTCGTGGCGAAATGCCCGTTGTACGTTAAACTTGGACGACTCGTGGTCGTCACGAGCAAAGACAGTGACGAATAACTCGTTAACTTGAGCTGGGGTCATGTACTGAAAACCTATCTCGTCGTGCCAGCCCCACACTGCGGCTTTAAATCTTTGGGTAAAATTCTCCCAGGAATGGGGAGTTGGATAATGAATAGGTATAGCTTGAGGAACGTCTACAAGACCTAAAAGTTCAAGAACGTGTTGGATTAATGCACGGGCTTGAGGTAGGGATATGTACTGAAGACCTATGGTATCGTACCAACCACCTATTTCTAACTTGATGCGGAAAGTAAGAGCTGAATTAGAGATGAATTGACTCATTAACTTACAATTTTCCTTGATATTGTTGACCTAGTAATTCAGTATCGTCATTAACAATTTGTAACACAACGTGGATTAATGTTGTTAAGTGAACTTCTCTAATATATCCGAATTCAGACCACCAACCAAGGAAACTCGTAATTAACTGATCACTGAATCCGGGTGCACCTGGGAGTAGGAATTCGGTATTGGAGGTTGATGCGGCTTGGTCAAGGTTTAATGCCTTTAATAAATATTCAATAAGCCGATTAACTTGGCTTTCGTTAATAAGTTGATTACCTTCTACTTGGTACCAACGTCGAACAGCCTGAGTGACGCTTGAAGCAACTAGGTTTCTGACAATGCTAGACATCAATTTCCAATAACGATTTTAATATGATTTTGGAAAGGATAGGATAAAGGAAAATATTAATGTTGGTTTACCAAAAATGAGCAAATTCGGGATAATTCTGATCCTTGAAGAATTTCAAGGTGATCCGAATTATTCCGAAGACTTGTGGTTTGGTGATATATGCTTTTCCGACGTCGTTATGCCAACTAATTATGCCGTTGACGAAATGTCGTAGAAGTTCAGCAGTAATAGGCTGATATTGGAGATTTTCTGGAAGAATATGAAGAGTTAAGCAGATATCGTTGATTACAAAATTAATAAATGCAACCAATTGAGGTTTTGTGAGATGCGCCCTGCCTTCAGCCCTGTGCCAAAGTCGGAGAGCTTGATTAACTTTATTAAAGAAGTTATAAGCTGCTCTATTAGGTTCAAATTCGTTAAGAAGGTTTGAATTTGACATTAACCTATAAACTTGCCAACTGAAAATCGAATGTAAACTGAATGAATTTTATGCTTCCAATGCCCGATGAAAACTGATAATAGTCTCCACAAAAGATTGTAATTGTGAAGCAGAAAGATAGAGATATCCAATCTCTGTATGCCAATTAATGGCAATGTAATGAATTCTTTCTTCAAAATGGGGAAGAATAATTTTAATTTCAGGTAAATTAAGTGGAAATTCGGTTACCGGTGTGAGTCCCAAACCGTCGCACACAAAATTAATTAAGACCGCTACTTGTAGTTCAGATAGGTACTTGTGTCCTGTGACCTGGTACCAATATCTGATCGATCTATCAACGTTATTGACTATAATAGCCTGACCGTGATCAGACATACACTAATTCAATTTTCTAAGTTTGGAGAATTTTCCTTCTGAAGGAAAAACAAGGATTGGGAATTGAAATAAAACTGAGAAGGGGTTGAAGGAAGGTCTTGGACCTTACTACTTCACTTTTTCTCTTTAGGAAAAATATTAATGGGAAATGAAAGGATTTTATGAGGGTAATATGAGCTTATAATTTATTTATGCTCTACTTAATTTTAACAAGCCAACTTACGATTTATCCGGTATTTTGGTTCTTCAATCCGGGTTGACGTGAAGCTGCTTGTTTTCTTCGGAATTTCTTCTTTTCCCTTACTTGAGGATTAAGATGCTGAGGTCCTCACGACGGTACTGAAGAAATTTTTACTGGATCCGGCGATATTTTCTCGTTGACCCGATTCCTTTTTATTGAAACGGAGTCCTTTGAGGAAAGTCCCTGATTTTGACTATGGCTCTAATTAAGTACTGAAAAGTTTCGGTAAGCACATTAATTAGAATTTGATCAACAAAATTATCCCCAATATCCGACCATACCAACGCAATGCCCATGCACTTGCATCCATGTTCCCATTCAACATGCGCTACTATGATCAGGAAAGCATGGCCTGGGTCAATGAACCCACCCGGCATGCTAATACCGGCATGTAGATTCACCAACCTACCCCACTTACGTGCGAATCACCCGGGTTAAATTCCCCTGTTTTATTAGAAGTGATTTTGGCACTGTGGGTTTTCCAGGGAATGCAATTAATGAAAAGGAAGATGTATTTACCTTTGTGCAAGACGGCAGCTCTTGGCAGATTGAAATTAGGGAATCTGGGATGTCCCCGGATGGAATTTGGACCCACAATTCCTTCTACGCACTGATGAGGTCAAACTTTATAATATTTAATTTGATATTTTGACCTTTTGGCTTTTTGATGAGTAGCTGCCCGCTTTCAACAAGACAAGGCGTATAAGCTAAAGCTACTGATTTCAATCCCTCAGAAATTCTTACGCGATTTTTCTGAGGTGAAATTTTGATGTTGATCACTTAAAACAGTGAAAATGTTGAAGATGAACTTTTCTTCAATAAGATGGAAAGTTTTTCAAAATGAAAAAGAAATTTTCGAAAATGATGAAAAGATTTCGAAATGAAAATTCGGATGAATTTAAGGAAGCTCTGATACGCATTAAGGCACAATGAATAATGAATAGTGCTGGCGATTTTACTAGGAGCTGATGAAATGCACTTGGCTGTGGCATGGTCATGGTAAGCGATGTTGCCAAGTTTATACGGGTGAACGGAGACGGCGCCTTGGTTGCCTCTCGTTCACTCTCCGGCATAGCAAATACATGGCCCAGTACATAATAGTGCTGATGGCATATGTATTTACAGGGAGTTCAGCCGCAAGGGAGATGCTGATGTTACCGTTCGTAAGAACGGCAACGTGGCGGGCTTGGCCGAGCCCACCACAGCATCCCGGCAAATAGCGGTCTTTGATTACGGTCGACTTGCTGTTTTGGACGGGGCTATGAGTATTGAGATGATACTCACGCACTATTTAAGAAGCCAAAGGGCGACTTATTCGAAATTCGGATAGGCGGCGTTGGATTCGAGTTTGCAACCTCGAATCCTGCCATTATTTATGATTTATTTCAGGGATAGCTATTGGTGATCCCTACAATACCTATGTTTTCATGCGGGGATGGTATTTGTTAATTTCCCCATAGGTACATAACAATATATGTTTTCGTGCGGGAACGGCGTATCTTTATCCCCTGCACGTACATATTAATTTTGACTTTTATTTATTCTAGGTAAAAAATGAGTTTTCGATGTGATTGGTGACGAGGGGGTAGGGTTTAAGCCTACCCCGCACCTTGTAAAACGAGTATGGTCATCTCCTCCCCAAATAAGAGTGAGGGAGGGAGATCATACCTGAGTTTACCACATCCCATCACCATATGCATCTATGAAACTCCTGAAAAATTCCGGAATTGATTTTACTTTTATAATTTAATAAATATGATAATGAGGAATATGAGGGTGTGAAAGATGGTAAGGGTCAGATGGTAGTATTTAAGTTAATAAAGGGGGTGTTCCACCACTCCGGAGGAGGCCGGAGACCTATGAAGATGGGGGAGGGAGGCCCAACTGAAACTCCAGTCGAAGCGCTCCAGCATAGCTCCAGATGGTAAGAATGCTAATTTTTATTTATTTTAATTTTAAAGGCATAATTTATTTTAGCTAGGATTTATGCTTTATTTTAGAAGTAAGAATTCCAAGAGCAGTGTAGCTCGGTGGCTGAGGTCAAGGCTGAGGATAATGTCATCCACGGCCCTGGCTTCGCCACCACGAGCTCCCGACTCCATGAGGGACTACGGAACCACATCGACCGTTGACGGCAAACGGAGCGTGTACACGGTCGGGTGTTCCATGGTCTCTCAGCTGGAGATTCGGTCTGCTCGGGAAATTTTGCCAATTATATTTTGGTGCCAATGAGGATGAGAGACGGAGGGAGAAGACTGACTTATTTTGTTTATCATTTCAGGAGGACAAGCCGGCGTGAAGGTTGTGGGCCCGGAGGATTGGCTTCATCCTCCGGCGGTCCCCGGCTCCAACGCCGCTGGACGGGACGGACAAGGGACTGTGAGAAGCGCTTGTATTTCCGAGCATTCCAGACGGCAAGCGCTTCATGTCCCCGCCATCCCAGTTCAGCAGCAACGGCTTGTCCTGAATTTTGAACCAATTGAAGGTAAGTTTGTATTTTTATTCAAGTTAATTTTATTTTGTTTATCTTTCAGGAGGGTCGTTGGGGAAGTGGTGCTGGCTCCGTGCCCAGCAACCACATCCAGCCCAGAAAGGACGGAGAGGCGCGGTGGAGAGTGTCCGGGCTATAGAGGACGGCACGCTACGGACACACACCGCACCATCACCACCAGTCCAGGCCGACCAACGACCCTGAATTTTGGATGCCAATCAGGTAAATTTATTTACTTTACATTTTATTTTAATTAGTTTTAGTTTTATTTTAGTTCATTTAGTTTTCCCAATTAGGTTAGTCGGGGAGGTTGGGCGGACGATGGCAAAGCCATGTTGCAGGGAATGGCGAACAGTGTCCCCGCTCCACCGTCCACTCCAACTTGGAGGACAAACCCGCAAAAGACAGCATGAGCTGCGGGTTCGATCCTCCCAGTCTCCCCTCAATTTTTGATTTATTTTTATTGATTTTTGCCTACTTTGTTGTATGAACCGAAGTCCCTAAATTACGTCAAGCGGGTTCAGGGAACCACTGCTGACGACTAATGAATGAGCCAATAATTAAGATGCAAATTATATTAACTTAATTTTATGTCCTTATTTCTAAGTTCCATGGCGGAAGATATGAGAATCAATAGAGGATTTTGCCAATATAAATGAGAACACTCAACGAACGAAGATGAGAAGGTAAGTTTTACGGATAAATATTTATATTAAGTATTAAATCAAAAGGAAAATGATGAATTCAAATTGACTGAAATATTTCCCATCCGACTTATGGTCGGGGGCCACAACTGAATAATAATTACTAATCCACGTTTATGTTTCTGTTTTTGTTTTCAGGTTTTCGTCCAAATGGTTCACAATATAATGGATTACAATATAATAATTTATAACTAATACGCTTACGGATGCCACGGGTGTGGCATCTGAGATTTCCGATTCCCGGTCCAGATTAATTACAGGTAATTCACAATATATTTTTGATATTTTATAATTTCTATTTTTGGTCCAATCGACCTCACTAATTTAGTTACAATAAACTTAAGAAGAACTCATAGAGAGGAATCGCGAACACAGTAAACACCATGAATAAGAATAGGAAAATGTAAAAGTTATCGGATTTTCTCTTTTTCTTATTTTTAGTTTCTTTTTGATGGCACCAGCAGGAACCATGGGGACAAACCCCCTGAGTTGTTCTTATTCCTTTTGGAGTCTCCATGTTCGTCGATTCCTTTCTATTCATTTTTCTATCAAATTTCCAGAAGGGAAAATTGAAAAAGAAATTAAAGATTCTGAAGGATTTTTGGAAGAATTCGTGTCGGAGACCCTCTCTTCTTCGCGGCGTGATTCATTCTGCCTTAGCTAGTTCGCCTCCGCTCCTTCCTCGCTTCGTCTCCTGTCGCCTCGGGAAGCATCCTTTAATTCCTTTTGTGGCTCATAGACGCTGTGTGGTGGAGGGCTGCGAGTTTCATTTATTTTATTATCTCCTTCCATGGATCTTCCTCACTCTCTGTCAGATGGCCGATGCTGTCTGGAGAATGTGAGGAGAATCTGTGGGAGGACGTGTCGTGATTTCGATTCCTTTCTCAGCAGTTAGTTAATAAGTTACTCGAATCATCAGGTGTATGCGTGCTTCGTTTTCGTTTCAACTTCCCCACAAAAGTACCTATACAAAAGCATAGCCATATTAATTGGAAGTGTAATGTTCCAAAATTCGAATATCCAATCCGCCTGGCTATATTATAGTCAATGGTCAGAGTCAGGGTCACACACGGCGCATACATTTTTACTGTATAATTTGCATCAAGTAGAAGTAGAGGCTTTAGCATGTATTACTAGTACGCTGCATTGCAAGAAAATAATGATGCTATTAAAACGGTAAATAAATTATGGGCAAAAAAGTGACAATGATATTCAATTAATAATTTCAATTTCATGTCAATGTTATACACGTACATAATTCGTACATCGTCTGTGAAGAACCAAACTGACCCATATCCATTTTTAGCTGAAAACAATATCCACTATCTACACAAATATTCAAATATGTCTTGAGAGGATTTTAATAGAATATTTTGCACCTTTTAAAAAATATGTTAATACAACATTTTGCCCCTTTTCGAGCAGATGGAATTAGAACATTTTGCACCTTTTCGAGCAGATGGAATTAGAACATTTTGCACCTTTTCGAGCAGATGGAATTAGAACATTTTGCACCTTTTCGAGCAGATGGAATTAGAACATTTTGGACCTTTTCGAAAACAAGGAATTAAAACATTTTGCACCTTTTCGAGCAGATGGAATTAGAACATTTTGCACCTTTTCGAGCAGATGGAATTAGAACATTTTGCACCTTTTCGAGCAGATGGAATTAGAACATTTTGGACCTTTTCGAAAACAAGGAATTAAAACATTTTGCACCTTTTCAAAAACATGGAATTAGAACATTTTGCACCTTTTCGAGCAGATGGAATTAGAACATTTTGCATCTTTTCAAAAGCTTGGAATTAGAACATTTTGGACTTTTTTGAAAACATGGAATTAGAACACTTTGCATCTTTTCAAAAGCTTGGAATTAGAACATTTTGGACCTTTTCGAAAACAAGGAATTAAAACATTTTGCACCTTTTCAAAAACATGGAATTAGAACATTTTGCACCTTTTCGAAAACATGGATTTAGAACATTTTGCAAATTTTCGAAAACATGGAATTAGCATCTTTTCAAAAGCATGGAATTAGAACATTTTGCACTTTTCAAAAACTCCTAATTAACATTTGACGCATGTTTCTCTTTTTGTTTTTATGACATAATTTTGATTGTAGCTTAAATTGGATATGGGTCATTTTGGTTCTTCACAGACGATATGCTGTAATTTGCTAATTATAGAGTGTACAATTTATTTCTCTATCTATGGAACACGGACATTCGACATTGTAAACCAAAAACTGAGAGGAAACCACATGGAGCCGTATGAAAAAAATCGAAGCATTGAGGAAATAGCAAAAAAGCACATTTTTTAATGGGCAATTTCTCTCACTTGTCCCTTCCTATAATGCAACATCAAGATCAATAAAAAATGGGAAGTAAATTAATGGGGAGTAATTTTTATCAGACCAACTTTATTTTCATATCTTTCGTAGACTTTGTCCATAAACAATGCGTAAGATTACGATTTAATAAAATTACTTTAACTTATCCATAAAATCATTTATGCATTTCTTTAACGATTAAACATCAATTTCTATATTTCTATTCATGTTTTTAAATGTATCTAAAATATTTGGAACTCTAGGTTTATAATTGGGTACGGAACGGCTTGAATTTGACCCCTATCGGTTCACTTAATGTTAGTAGTAAGTTTAGTTTTCCAATACCATTTACAAAATTAGTCTAAATTACTATGTAATAGTTCCAGTAACATTAGTTTACGAGACAGTCATGTTCGTGACGTCAGAGCATCCTAGTCATAACCTCTAACCTCCTGTGTATTTCATAACTGCGCGTACGCCAGTAGTAAGTATACAGTCTACCAGCTTACACTCAGAACATAAATTTAATTAGTTTTAATAGACTTGGTAATTAAGAGTAATACTAGGTAATTTTAATTTTCTATTTATATAGTAATGCACTACCGATTAGTTTTAGTCTACATTAAATCAAAGTCCAAACTAAACACGTTCAAGGTCATGTTCAGTCCAATGACCTCTTTAACCGTCTAACGTCAAACGACTTCCGTACATATTCAAGCGAATGGAAAGTACATTATAAAACAAGGGAAAATCTATAAATTTAATAGTAATATAGTAATATAAAGATAAAGAATTATTTAATTCAAGGAAAAAATAAAATGGAAGATATATATTTACTTAACACGTAGGTAATTAACCTTTTGTTCTATTCGCTAATTTAAAACTTTTAACAAAAATATGGAGCAATGATTAATGATAACAGCCAATATTATTGATAGTAAAAAAAATAATGTAAATCAGAATCAACTATGATCATATTTAGCATGCATTTATTACCAAGAAAAAAAAATAATTGATAAGCTTTTTAAGTATAAAATTTTTTCATTGTGTACTTATAATATGTGTTCCCATATATATGAATGTATACATGTAATTAATTTCATTATGAACTAAATATTTAAATAATTATTATGTACTTGATTTAATACATCCGTAATTATTAGAATTGCACATATAATAATATTGCATACAATAATAATGATTTTTATAATAAGGTTGGCTTTTCAGCGACTAGCTTACCATTTTTAATAACACAAAACTCCAATTCCAACGCATTTTGGAAATTAAATTAGTTTCAAAGCACAATTTTTGACTTTTTTTGTTAGACATTACGTTGTACTACTTTTAATGCTTATTCATTTTTAAAGTAGATTTTTAGTTTTTATTATAGACAATAATACATTACTATTTAATAAAAATGTGTAATTATATACTCCACTCACTTGACAAGGTTCATTCATTTGGATATACTCGAGAATGAAAAGAATTGATGCGAATTAAGTACCACACCTTTTTAGGAATTCAAATACAAACTTTTAGATCAAGCGACATGACTTTTAACAAAAAATTGTAACTACTTACAAGCGGACATACCGATACCGATAATGGCAGCTGCAGTAGTAAAGCACCTAATTTTTATTCTTACATGTACTTAAGCTGAGCAGATACTCAAAAGGTAAACTAATTTATGTTATATATATTATATAATATTATAAATTGCGATTTGCGAATTGCGATATCCATATTTATTTTGGACTACCCAAAAAAGTTAAAAATAAAACAAGACAGGACGACAAACTTAGAATTGGTCTAACGATTTCCATACAGATATATAGGTACAATATACATATATTTTTTTCAAAATGTAACTACGCGTATTGTATTTGTATTTCCTCGACAAACTTTCTATTTAGTTTTCTTGAATGGCAGGTATAAAAAGTAGTGAAGAGAAACATTCTTTTTAGTGAGTATTCTTGGTGCAAGTCCTGAGTTGATTCAAAATTTGTTTTTCTCTCTTCTTGAGTTTGTCTTCAATGGCTTTAACTTGATTCTGACGAGTTTTTAAATATTTTTTTAATTTCTTCCATCCTTGAATTGACTCGGGTCCCAACTGACGATTTTCTTCACTTTTCGAACTGAGACTAAGAGGTCCAGAAGAGCCTTTGGATTTGGAAGGAACTGGGACTGAATTTATGAGGTTTTGGATTTCTGTTTCAAATTCTAAAAATTAAGAAAATTAATAATCAGTTAAGTACATCAAAGCAGAAAAGCTTTCCACAACATTAGCCAATATTCCAACAGTTTTAAAACAAATCACTGGGCTGACTTACTCGAACAATTTAAAATATCAGCATCGATGATAGCATCCACAATCGAGGTTTGTTGGCCGGCGTTATTGCTGTTCACATTGATATTTACGTGAGGAAGGTCAGCAGAGGAACTTTCCTGTTGTTTCACCATGACTGACCTTTCAACCGACATCCTGTCTTCCGTTTTATTATTATTACTACTATTACTACAACTACGAGTTTGCATTTTTCCTTGTTCCGGATAGCTCTCAAATTGCTCTTGCTGTGGGGGTTCCTTAGAAGTCAGGGTTCCAGGTATTGTAGTGGGAGGAGGAACACTGGCTCCATTAATAACTGGGACCTTAAGTATTTCTGAGTGATGTACCGGAATAAGTGTGGTAGACGCTTGAGAGTCGGATACAGAAATAGCTGGCGCTTCCGACTCATTGTCCTTGGTCTCAACCGTATTATTATTTGGAGATTTCAGATTCATGACTTCACCGGAGCTCTCACCAGAACTTCCGGAGCGAATAGATCTTTGGCCAGGTTCGGCGGGTGAAGCTCCATGTGCTTCCACTCCTTGTTCTGATGTCGCAGCATTCTTCGTCACTGAATTCTCGTCTTCCTCTGCTATTTCAGAACTTGATTCTGCAAGTAATAAATTAATAATTTACATAAAAACAATGATTCAATCAAATGAAACAACAATAAAATAAAGCGTAATAGTATGATGTAATTTACCAGCTGGTTGGAGGGTAGACGAGGGAACGGAGACCTGTGTGACATAGCTAGGAATGTATTTTGGGTAGGATATAACAGGCTGCATGATGCACATGGCTGACACAGTGATAGACTCGGGAAGACCACGACTTCCATTTCGATCACGGTAAGTGGAGTCATTAGAAGGAGACTGGGTGAGCTGGTATTGGGCAGAAGTCTCGGTAGAATTTTGAGCTATCCGGAGTAAGTCAGAAGATCCATTGGTTCGGTTTGGATTGGAAAATGAAAACTCATTCTTCTCTGTAGGGAGGGTGAGGGACAAACTTCCAAAGAAATCTAAAGAAGTGTCACATGGAGACCGAAGAGTGGGCGTGAGGAGTTTCGAGGCACCACAGTAGCTATCCCAAGGCTTCTTCGCTCCTCTCAAGTACCTCCCACGCTTCTCCCGCATCATTCTTTCTGTCAGGATGATTCTCCACTCCTTTTCTCGTTCTAATCACAAATTACAAAAATTCCCCCCAAAAATTAAGTAATTACCAGTACAAATCCAATCACCACCGTCATGAGTAGCATGTGTGTTAGTACTAATGTTCAACGAAAAATTTACGTACTGTTTTTTTCGGGGATGGATGCGGGTTTCAAGTCAAGATGAGCAAGAAAAGAGACTTCATCAGAACTCAGGTCACTTTTTTTACTGAGGGACGGATCATCAAAGGCGATCTGAAGAAGTTTTTTCTCAAATTCCTCGCTCAGCTGTACTTTCGGCGGGGTTGACGGGCGAAATTTCAATGGAGGGAGAGTGTAATGGTTTGAGCGCTGGATCAAAACATTCAGTTCCAAATCTAAACAAAACAAATGCTACAAAATTACGGGCATCAAAAATTATGGCGATTGAAATTGACGCTCATGTTGAACCAATAATGTGGAAAACTTGAACATTTTTGTAAAGAGATAGAATTAATTTAACTGGAAAAGAATTAAAAAAAAAATAAGTACCAGATTTTTTCTGTAAAGTAATCAAGCCTAGAGAGCTCAAAAACTGTTCCTGGTCCACTTCTAATTTCCTCTTTAAAATCCTAGTGTGTCGCTCCTCAACTTTATACTCGCAAACTATTTTCTTTGCATATTCTTGAGCACGTTTATAGTCGACTGGAGGTGTTGCATCGCCCCTTGGATCCGATTCGCCTATTTCCAAAATTTCATCAGAAGGTGCATCTCTATCGTTTACTGGTCCTGTTTCTTCCTCGTTTACGCTCCAGTCGCCGCCATCCTCATAATGCGAAGTCCCCTCTTCTCCCACATCATCCTCATTCTTCCCAATTGAACTTTTACCACTTTCATCACTCTTTCGCCTATGTGTTACACTGAGTGACGCAGAGGAGGAAGAATCTTTTTCGAGCGGATCTTCTTCTTCATCCTTCGTGACACGGAATAAACTGTCTTGCGGATACTCAACGCCGTCACTCCCATCCTCCTCTAAATGAGAATTACTCAAACTCTCCTTGTCTGAGTACTCACCCTGACTTTTTTTTTCACGTCGTTGGCGGAGACGTTTCCTCCTCTTGGGGTGACAAGCATTTAAAAAAGCAGAGGACTTCCCGCAACTTTCCCGTTGCTTATGAGACAGGACCGCTTTGAGTGGTACGGATCCCGGTCCCGTTAGGGTCACAATCACGGATCGACGACCGGACGGCTCTGAACTATTTGATCTTGACGATGATCTTGATCTACACTTCACTTCCACTTCATTGTCGTTTAAATAATTATCGGTTGCACTATGAATGTTACTATTACTAGTATGGTTGAAAATGGCGGGGTAGGCTGAGATCTGTGACTGATGTTCTGGTTCGGAATCACGTAGGTTTTTGTAATGTTCTCCCCCATTGTCCCTATGTGGTGGGGAATCACTGCTCGTCTCACTTTGACATAAATAAGCGATCATGAATTTCTTGGAGGATTTAGGAACCGTAGTGTTTCCTGATTTGTTACTGTTGCTGCTGCTACTAGTATGGTTTGTGTGGCTACTTCGTTGGTATTGCTGACGATAATGGTGTGGAGGGTGAACACGGTGACGACTAGTTGAAGACAAGGACAAATCTATGACAACATCTGGAGCTTCTTCATCCTCTGATGATTTCTTTGCAATATCTGGCTTTTTACATAATTTGTCTCCTTCTGTAAATTCAGAGCGATTTCGATTAACGATTGAAAAATCCATGGGTTCGGATTCAGAGACATTTCGACTTCGTCCCCCACTACTAACCCCGCCCCTACCACCGCTTAAGTCCGTGTTACTACTGCTACTGCCTGAAAAACATTTGGGCTTCGGACTGGGAAGAGTCGTTGTCAAGCTTGACTGTGTGGATGTTGTTCTACTATTATTATACTGAGATTGCCACTGCCATTTCTTTGGTATTGGAACAGTCACTGCAGGCGCTGGATTTACTTCCGCTTCTGATAATGGACCGTTAGCACTTTTTGTAAGAGTGTCTTTCCCAGAATTTAAGTGATTCACAGATTTTTCCTTTTCATTCATATGATTTCGTATAGCATTCGACTTGGGCTTGAAATTACTCGGGAGCGGGAGGGCTGAGTCACTTCCACTAATACTCAAATGTGAATTCATATCTTTGCCTTTACCAGACGCCACGTCGATTGGACTCTCCACAGGATCAACTCCTGTTGCTCTTATATCACTGGTTTGACTCTGATTTTGATTAAATCTGGACAATAATTTTTTAGGTAGGGCAGTCCCACGGTAGGGAATGGTAGAGGGGTCATTAGAGTGTTGTTGCTCAGAATTCTTTGGCATCTTGTAAGATATTTTCCCACTTGTAGAACTTCCACTCACATCATCACCACTGGATTTACGCTTCACTGCTTCCGAGTTGATGTCACGATCAGTGCTTGCACACGGCGGCGCTGAGATCGACGAAGTTTTTCTGGCTGGAATATATACTGGTATGTCCGGGTCGTCTGAGTTGTTACAAGCTTCACTTGAGCTGTGGAGCTTCTGATTTTGAATTTGGAATTGGTTACTAATGCTACTGCTATGATGATGACTATGACTTCCTGACTGGAGGGTGGAGGATGCTGACGCGGACTGCGGATAGTTGAGTGCTGGAGAAGATGATCTTCCGGCGGCGGAAGCAGAGGTACTTGTTCGGAAGCCATATGGACTCGCGTAGGTTGAAATCCCAGTTGCACTTGGACTTGACGTCACACCACAATTGGATGTGGGCACATTTGAACTGGAATTGTTGGAATTGGATTCGGGGCTCGGTGGGTAGAAGGAGTGGGATGTATTGTAAAATTGTTCGTTCAGATTATAGCTGTAAAGTAAATTAAAATAGATACTTAAGTAACAATACATTTTTTTAAAATTATTATTATGCAGTTTTGTAATCGAATCGTCGTATTTTAGTTACCTTCTACTGGCGAAGGAGGCTGGCATATAATTCTGATACTGTATTAAATTCGAGGACGGCGGCGGGGGTTGCATCCATGCTAATGAAGGATATCCAGTTGCTTGTAAAGACTCTGCAGCAGCAGCCGCAGCCGCAGCAGCCGCAGAAGATGAATACGCGTAATGATCTCCTATTGAACTCCCACCCCCACCAAGACCCACGTCGCGCTCCCCACTCCAAGGAAAAGAATGCCCGTGAGGACCATAGGAAGATGCTGAAAACAAGGGTGATCTCGTGAAGAGTGGATGTGGATGATTTAGTTGAGAGGGTTGAAGACCACTCGCACAGGAAACAGAAACGGGTTCGTATTTTTGGTAAACTCCTGAACTTAAATTTGGTGGAACGGACATTGTTTCCTACATTCAAAAGAAAATTACAATAAAGCACCAATCATTACAACATTCAATTTAGGTTATGTGCAATTTAAAACACATGCTTGACATATTAAAAGCTAAATACGTTAAAGTGGTTTGCAATTTTTCGAATGCATTATACAAGTATAAAGGCCATTTGGAGCTTTTCCTAAACATCTTATTGTTAGTGATGTGACGACTTACACGCGCTCCTTCTAATGATTCAATTGGGCAGTTTTGACAGTTTTGGTGTACATACTTGCAACTACGTTTATGTATAGCTAAATGTACATAATACTTTTAGAAACAAAGTAAAAATTGAGATAGAATAATTAAATTCTATCGTCTTCAGGAAAAATGGCTAAAAATAGCTCCCCCTACTTTATTTAATTCCTCAATTAAAATTAGAATTTTAGTAACTGGTTGCCAACCCGTAATTAATTCGCATCGTATAGAAACGAGATGCATGATGATGCATAATGCATGCTCGTCCTGTCCACCGTCATCTCCTCCGCAAGACCTCATTACCATTCAAAATATACTAAAATAAAACATTAGCAGATTTTTCATGACTCTGACTTTGGCATTGAACTCTCCTGTAACTTTCCTATATTTAAATTTTGAAGACATTTAAAGTTACAAGGATGAACATTACAACATAGTATGCCCATATTATAGTTCATTAATGATATGTACACATACTAGAAATAATAGACAGGCTCACTATTTCAATCCCTCAGTATAAGAATTTTATTTGTATAAAAATTTGCAATTTAAAACTCTCCCGTGCCGTGCACTCACATTAACGACCAGAATAGAATAAACTGGATCTGCATAGACTGACTAATGAGTGGGAGCGGAGTAACCTTGTAAAACCATAAGAAGTCCGCATATAGTCGACTTCTAGACTGCTCTATTTTTAGATGACAAAGTGCTATGTAGTAATTATTACAAATTGGAAACCATCTAATTTTAGCATCACTATTTGCATAACCATTACACTTAACATGGTCTACTAGATATAATGTCGTCTGTGAAGAATCAAAATGACCCATATCCAATTTTTTAGCGATTTCAAAAAGCAATAAATGAGGTAGATGTGTCAAATGTTCATTCAACGTTTCTGGAATGTGCAAAATGTATTATTTGCATGGTTTTTTGAAAAGTGTAAACTGTTCTGTTTACACGTTTTTGAAAAGTATAAAATGTTCTATTTACTTGTTTTTAAAATGTGCAAAATGTTCTATTTACACATACTTTTATGATCATGATATTTTAACTATTTTGCAGATAGCGCATTTTGTATTTAGCTAACAATGGGTCATTTTGAGTCTTCACAAAAGATGGTCTAATAACAGGGTGGCGAAGTTTGTATGTATGACGTAGCCATAGTCTGGGTCTGGAATAGAGGCGTTTGGAGCCGACTCATTTAATTAACACTGTATGAACTAATTTCATGCATTATCTAGCAGGCCATTTTCTTACACTTATCGCTAAATGAATAAGGAAGCCAAAATAAACAGGAATTAAGAACAATTATGAGTACATTATTATAATTCCATCGTACGTGTATCCCATAATCCATAAAATGTACCTATGTGAACTAGTATTTCCACCCGCAGCAGGCCAGGGCTAACAAAATGTAATGATATTACGACAAGACCACAAAAATAAAAAAGATAACAGCCTACGCGCTCAGCAGGTCAGCTACATTAACGATACGTAAGCTCATAATCATATATATGTATAAGTACTGATTACATTTTCATTTACAAAATTAGGCAAAATAATATTACCTTTCGTAAGGATGACAAGGTAGTAGTATGAGCTGACATGGGAGCCACAGTCACGATGGGCGGTTGGGAGGACGAGGATTGTGAATGAACTGCCATCCCAGAAGCGTCCAACATTGGATTCGTTGTTGAGGTCAAAGATGATTTTCTCACAATGATCGGCTCATTACCACTTGAGCTGGACTCACTCAGACTATTCCGAACTTTCGTGGGTCCTCCTTTCTTCGAGGATAGAACAGCATCATAGGAAGAAGATGACGGAGGAGGTTCTTTATGCTTTGAAATTATTAAAGGTTCCGTTGGTGGGCATCTTGGGAGCTGAAATTGAGACATTTTTCATTAAAGGTCAATATTTAAAATTGCAATAATATTTGTTGTAATATTAAAATTAATTCTCAAAATTCTGAATTGATTCATACTTGTGTTTCACCGGATGGAAGACGAGCCACGGTAGCTTCTACACCTGAAAAAATTAATTAAGAAATTTTTTTCAAATGCACAATAAAATAATAATAAATTGTAATGTATTAAATACGTCACACTTGCATTTAACAAGGTACAAGTAAAACTACTCACTATCTTCTGGTGGTGGAGGACGTGCCATCCAATTAAACATTCGTTTATGAACTGGTAAGCCCCATCGATCATACTCGGCACTTTGGGCCCATAAAGTCTCGGAACAGTCGAGACAGACGATTGCTAATGGATTATTCCCCAGTGTTAAGCTTCCGGCCACCCTTTGATTTGCTAGAAAAGGAAATTCCTACCAAAAATAGTGTTCATAAACATTGTATTAGATTTATTTTTTTTACTTTAATTAGAAATAATCGAAAGAAATAATAAATATTTGAAAAATTTGAAAAATTTACTTGAAATGGAAGAGTTCGAACTCGCTTCCGATAAGTTTCAACCCCACAAACTGCACATATAAATTTGTACAGATTATACTTGCGATTCATGGGGGGAATCCCGGCGGGTTGCCTCTCATAGTTCTTCCATTGAGCCTCCAACGAAGCATGACAGAATGCACAGACAAATGTGCTCCCATCTTCCTTCAGAGCTGCAACAACAACGACAACAAAGTGATTATTATCTTTCGTACCTTAAGCCTTACTGCGTTTGGACGTTAAATAATTAAAATACGAATTTTTGAAAAATATTTACCTGAACCAGGGGGCGGATGAATTTGAAGAAGAAAAGGATAGTAGGATCTTAGATGAGTACTACTAGGTCGACTCCGAACTTTCTGAGCCCATTCTTTGGATGAGGGCATGCCACAGGTGAAACAAGTTATAGTGAGCGTTTCCCCCGCCCCAGACGTAATCGGTTTGTTGCAAGAGAGATTCATTGTGTACAGTATTGAATTCAACTAGCTTACTTATTAAATATTTAATTTTCTTGTAGCTTCAAAATTCTATATTCCCTATTATTAGTTAATAACCTTGTAGTAAATATGGCGGCTTCTTGCGTTCTTTACAATTTTTTTTAGAAAACGAAAATAAAAATAAAACACGTCATCGCGTGGATTTGTTTATCATTTAGAGAACAGAAAATTGCGAGCTACAAAATCGTTATATAATTATTTAAACACTTGGTATTTAAACGAACAATTAAGCAGTAGTAATTAGTCCTACGCAGAATAGTATGTAGATAACATATAAATTTTATACTATTACTATCTAAAATTATGTACTTATTTAAATACTAGAATATCTTTTTAGCTTCTTTTCGTTCCCGCTTTGTCTTGGTCAAGTCAGAATTGGAAGTACTTTTAATAATTAGTAGTTTAATTAATTTTTAATTGTTTCCCACCCCCTTTTTTTTAAACTTTCAGAAATCCCTTTTACGTCTGACTCGAGGATAATGTTTACTTTTATTATTTTCTTTCTTGGCTGAAGGCATTGTCTTTTTTGGTTTTTGCGAATTTCAATGAAAACTTGTATGTGTTCTAAACTGTTATTATTTTTATGTGAATTATTTTATTTCTTTTATATTAGCTTAATTTTAGCATTGCTTCTATTTTTCCCAGTTGTAGATACTCTTGTCTTCCTCGCGTTCATGTGATAGATTCGTGATCCAGTTTTGTTCCTAAATTATTCATCTTCTGCTGATTCGCAATGATTTGTGTATAATTTGGTATAGAACAGCGATATATAACAACTAATTTACTTATATATATTGCATAGCATAATTAATACATGGTAAAGTTAGTTGTTGCATCCCGCAATTTGATCTCTAGATTCTAAAAGAATCACACTTTGCATTGACATTTTGTTTTGTAAATATTTTGTAAGTACTCAAAAATTGAAAAACTTGACTGTTGAAAGGCTTCGATTTAAATGGCAAAAATTGCAACTAACAATTTGCAATATATTTTTCTTATATAATTCTAATTAATATATATGTCTTATTTCTTAATTAGGTTAACAATTACGTATATCTTATTGGCAATTACTATACAGAGATGTTGGACTGATTTCCATAGGTGGACTACGTTCGACACGGCAGTTAATTTGGTTTTTGTTTTTGTTCGCTCAAGTAACTACTTTTACAGAATGTTCATATATATCATGAAGACACACACAGTTGTTTCCTTTTCGTTTTGTTTTTTTTGTTTGTTTTTCAGTTTCCTCGTAATTTGTATTATTTTTGTGAATACTAAAAAAATTCTCTATATAAGTTTCTAGGTTATATTCGTTTTCGATGTCATAAGTATTCAAGTATACTAATTTATTATAATTTATTAAGTATATATAATTTCATTATTATTTCCTTTTGTATTTTTTGTTTGTTAAATTCAGCACGGATTATATGTCAGAATAATTAGGAAAAAAATAAAATAAACATTACAGGAACAGGACTGACTACTACTACTGACTGTATCTATACTTAATTTTGAAATATAACGCGGGTCTACTACTTACGTGAACGTGATCTTTCCGAATTTGTGTGTAGTTAGGTACGTACAAATATACAGAGTGTGTACGAGAGTAAATATTTTCACAATTATTTGATTTGTTTATATATATATATATATGGCTATAATAAATATTTTATCTAAAATAGTTAAGAAATATTAGTGATTAACTAGAATTGGAGACGAGACGAGACTATAAAACTATAATCAATTGTAATTTTATGTATAGTATAAATAGTATAGAGATTATTTTTATCTTCAATGAGTGCCTTTAGATTACTCACAGAATTATTAATTCATAATATATTCTATATATATTTTCTATGTTCCGCTGTGCATATATTTTTAAACTATATTATGTTGAATGTTTTTCAATAATGAGGAGTTGATGACAGTGTCGACAGTTATTATTGTTCATGTTGTGTGATTAGATTGACGGTCGTGTATTTTGCATCCTGAGTAGACGACGACGACGTGGTGGTGGTTGGTAATGGATAATATATCTGGTTTTGAACTAGTTTTCCTGACACACTCTCATCATACAGAAGAGGACAAGATAAAAATAACACCCGTTGGATTTCTTTTCTTTTAGCTTTTAGATGGTTTCATATAAGGAAACAACACATGGCTTCGATGTGGATATAATTAGTAACGTTGCTATTTTTATTTTTACATCTTCTATAATTATATAATTATCCGTGACTTGACTGACGTACGGAGACGGACGACACCTGCTCTGTCTGCTTCGCTTTCTGTTTCTGTTATGTTATGTTGAATCACCTTATCCAGCCGTAGGAGGTATAATGTATTATCCTTTTTCTTTTTCGATAATTGATCCTAATACACCATATAGTTGAAAGTAGTACACGATATATAGTTAAATTTAATGATACTTGTTATTTTCTCTCACTCATGGAACAGACAGTCACAATCACAATACAAAATATATCATTAGCTTTATTTTTTGTGTGTGCCTCTCCGTTGAGATACTGTACTAGAGGTAGAAGAACTTTTGGGAAGAGCGTAGGTACACCAGTATTAGTCACTTACTTGACAAAGACATACAATTACAAACAATATTGAGTAGTAGTAGGTACTTTGGCATCCGCTCTTTAAATCTGCATTATTTAACTTTGGTTTGGTTGGGTATTCTTTTATTTTTTTGATTTACTTTGGTTATGGTTTGGTTCGTTTCCTTCCTTTTTTCTTGTACAAGTCTTTCTTATTACACTTTCTTACAGACTCGGCGTCAATTCGTATTTTTTAAAAATTCACAATTTTTTTAGATGGTTTCGTGTAGTCTGTGCATTTTGTTCAAAATGTTCAATTTTCTTCATCAAAAAATCTTGTATGGAGTTGTATTTCTTGCCTCGTTCGTACTTGGTTTTCTTCTATTCTGGTCAAATCTGTAATGATAAATATCCCAAATTAAATTCAAATTTGCAATTTCTGTGTGTACACATTTAAAACAATTCTAAATTTAGAACTTTCTCAATTCCAATAATGATATTATGTAGTTTAGTTTGGCAATTATGATAATGACCGACCAAGGAGAGTGAAACCTACGCACAGTTTTAGAGACAGTAGCTAAATATAGAATAGAATTCCGTCTATAAGTACAGATATAATTAAGTACGCAGAAATAGTTACTTTGCAGGCAGTGGCAATAGTAAGTGGGGGTTGTTGTTGTTGCTGTACAGAATTTAATTTTAGTGCACTTATTTAAAGAGTTTCTAATTATATCCTACGCATACTCTTATTCGACTACTTGATTTCTTTCTCGCAGTACTTGTCAGACATGACTGTAATGATTATATCTAATTTTTTCATTTAAATATTCAAAGGGCAACTCGACGAAACTGTAAACTACTCTGCACTGTACTATCACTGTGCTACATAAATTTTTTATAATGTTCAAAAAATCCAATTCCAAATCCAAAAGTTACACAAGTAAGTAGGTGTATGTATAGGTATTATGGGTTTTACTTGTACTGAACTTCGTCGTGGATTCTGCCGTGAATTTTCATATGCATCCAGAATCCAGATTACCGACTTTGAATTGAATTGACGTCATATTAATAAAGTACAAGTTTTTTTTGGTTGAATATGTAGTAGTTATGCTGTGTGTGATATGGATATCGGATATCTGATCTTCTGGTTCTGGTTTCTGGTTCTGGAGCGTAGTTAGTTAGTTAGTTAGTAGTGGGTTGAGTTAGGTGGAAAATTGCTTTGTAAGCGCATATTATATAACTATATATAGTTTAATTTAATGTGGAATTCCATATTCCATCAAAAAGTGACTTGTAAATCTTGGAGAATGTCGACTGTGGACTGTGCTGAGAAGATTCTCTTATAATAATTTCTTGCTCTCCTACTGTTTTTTGTTGTTGTTAGGACAGGATTAATAGGGGAGCAGTCTCAGGAGTCAGTCAGTCGAAGGTTGACGTTAAAAAAAAGATAAAAAAAATACATATGATGCTTCAATTTTTGATTACACTTGAACCATTGATGAGCCTTACAAGAAGCGTGTTGTTGTGCGTTTAAGTTTTAAGACCATGGACCATTGCATCGGACCATCTTCACGAAGGATCGTCCTCCTGGTCTATTTCTATATATATTAGTCTTTGCTCTTGATTTTCCTTCCCTTTTTTTTGTCCTGTACAAGTTATATGTAGTTTGAAGTTTGAAGCACAGGTTTATTTTTAAATCATCATCTGGTCTAATGATCTTCGAAATTGTATTTTATGAGTATAGTTGTTAAACTTTAGACTGACTTATGATAGGTATTAGGAATTCTCTTGTATTTATTTATAGTTTATTTTGGTTACAAAATAAACAGGACCCAGGACCAGGACTTAGGACTAGCACTGGGCACTATGGGCTTGTCAATACTTTAAAATAAAACAAAGATTAGAAGATATGAATAATGAATTTCAAGTAAAATTGTTATAGACAAAGAAAAGAAATCCTACGGAGTTTAGACAGATATGTAGATACACACGGACGACGGCGACGGAGATTGGACTGTTAAGACACATTTTTACATGATTAAAATTTAACATTGTATATTATAGCGTCGATATACTTACAATGTTACAATCAGAATAGTTATATATTGCTTAAGATGGTAATTTGATTTCATCATTTAATTTGAAAGATCATCTGCTCGTATTGTCATTGTCGGGAGATACATATCGTGAATCGTGAGTGAAGACTCAAAATGACGCACATCCATTTTTTTGGGGTAATAAAATAAAACGCACTAACTACACAAAATGAAAATGTCATCATACTTAAAAAAAAGTTTGAAGAATAGAGCATTTAGCATATTTCAAAAACATGTAAATGGAATATTTTGCACTTTTCGAAAACATGTAAATGTAATTTTTTGAACTTTTCAAAAACATGTAAATGGGATATTTTGCACTTTTCGAAAACATGTAAATGTAATTTTTTGAACTTTTCAAAAACATGTAAATGGGATATTTTGCACTTTTCGAAAACATGTAAATGTAATTTTTTGAACTTTTCAAAAACATGTAAATGGAATATTTTGTGCTTTTGAAAACAATGCAGATGGAAAATTTTGGACTTTTTACGAAACGTACATAAAACAAATTGCACTTTTCAAAAACTCATAAATACATAACATTATTTTAAGTACCAAACCAATTCCATTTAGTCCTTTTTTGACATAATAATACGTAGGTAGCTCATTTTAATTCTACAGCTAAAATTGGACATGGACCATTTTGATTCTTCACTGACGATATGTATTTATAATAGTAACTGTACTGCAAGTTTATTTGATATTTTTAATTTTATTTATTTGAGCAGTTGACGTTGACAGTCGAGGAAAGAAGGAAACTTCTTGAAAGTATTCACAGTGAGTGCGAGTGCAGGTTTAATTGTACATATAGAATGATAACATGAGGATCTGCTGACTCTCCATTATGATTAAATGTTCCGGTTACAGCTGGAATTTGTATTTATGGATTAAGTCATTTGTATACCTAGAGTACCTAAGTAAGTACTATACTATGTGTTGAATAAGCATCTCCAATCAAATCCGAATCCTTGATCGTTTGCCTGTCACTGTAAAATTACAAATTGTATCTAATTTGTAACAAGGTCTGTAACTATCTCTAATACAGCGTGAAAGATTACAAACGATGACGCAAACTGAGAAAACATATAAGTAACTAGGACTGGATTTAATTTCATGATCATACTGCACGGCAATCACAGCACAACACGATGATCCCTGGCCCTGGTTCTGGTTAATGCGCTATTGCTGACTGACTGACATTGCTCACTGTTACTGTTGATTGAAACTCTGTAGCTTCTGCTATTGTAATCTCGTATTTAATTAAAGGACGGATGTTGATACTGTTCCAGTTGTTGGTTGATCAGGTTTAATAATATGATTTTAGAGTTTGTTGGCTTTGTTTCTTGTAATTAAATAATGTGTTGTATGCCGACACCAACACCGACACCGACTGAGACACAATCTAGTTACATCTACACACTTGTTCCTTCTTGTTTAACAAACATAGCAAAGACTTTATCATCTTGTAATTTACAGGATAGATTCAACTTAGTGCTCGCTATTTACAATAAGCCATTACTAACTACTAACTAGGAAAATTTAAGATTCATTTCTAATTTTCTAACGCTGTCGCTATATTTAGTACTGACACTTCCATAAGTTTTTAACCATAACCTATTAGTGACTAGGTATAAGTTTACAATTAATATAACAGTGAAGAGTTGCTTGGCAAAACGGGAAAATTCCATTTTTTTCAAAAATGAGATTATTTGCCTTAGGTACATACGTACTACTGAACTAGTTAGATACGCTAATGTGTTTAATGATAATGGTCCAAGTTCAACCAAAGCAATTATTTTAAATTGTCCAAATTTCAAAGACAATTCCCGTGCGTACATTTTTTTATGCAAGAAAAAGTTTAAAAGTTCAAAAAAGTTTCGTTTCACTCAAAACGATTAAAATTTCATCCCATGGACTTTTGACTCAACGATAAGTTACTGATTTTGAGGCAAAACGGAAAAAGTCCACAAATTAAAATTTTGCAAAATTTTCTAAACAATTCCAGAGTCAGTCTAGATTTATGAAACTGCTTGTAATAATGCTTCGTCAGTTAGTTACGGTACCTGTAGAAAAAATTGAGTTCAAAAAATATTCCTGTGACCTTTTATTCATGCTTCGTTGTTCCTGCAAAATTTCCTTTTGATGGCCTTATACATCCCGGTTTGCCAAAAAATTGAGAAACCCTTCAAGTATATGTGTATTAAAATTCAGAACTTAAATAGCAATATGGCAGATGTAAGTTAGTGATAATTAAGCATCATACAGAAAAGTATGTATCGCAGTGTCTATTTGTTTGACCTGCCAAGCCAGTCAGTCATCACTGTTCTATTTAATTAGTCGTCCTGGTCAACAGTGAATAGTCATAAATATTTCCAATCAATCAAATTCATAATATATAGAATTAAATTACTTTGTATGGACTTACTTCTAAATCCTTGGGAAATATGTGTTATCGGGATTTCATTAATTAATAGACAAGACAGCATGGTCAAGTTACTCAAAATCTCTAATCGAAATTGAGCTGCTGACTGATTAATGTCTAAAACAGATTATAAAACCTGATAATAATATAGTTACACAATCCACATGACGAATGGATCGATATTATTAAGGATCAGTAGTAGAGATCACAAGGAGATTCCATAGAATAAAAAAAATAAAAAGGTCCCCAACATATTTAAACTGAAACTGAAACTGGTTAAAAGAGGAAAGAATTGCTTCGAAGCACTTTGAGCCAGACCAAAAGTCACCAGCCAGCAGTCACCATACTAAAAACTCAAAACTAAAACTAACTTTTCCTACTATAATATAATTTTACATATAATATAGGCAGCCACCACAAGCTGTTATTGGATTGGGTCCAACACCACCACTTAACTTGTGACAATGTCTTATCAATTCATCGAGAATCGACGAGACGAAACCAATTTAGTTAGTGAATATATAGAGTACAGTTATATCTATAGTAGACTATATATAGAATAGAGTCAATAGTCAAACCGTTGGTTTCTTTCGTTTAAATTACTATTCACCATTAAATTTTACTGACACTGCTCTGACTGCTCAGCACACACAAAAAAATGAAGAACGAAAAGATGCGAGACGAGAGAACGAGACAGGAACGAAGCGTCCATTTATCGAAAATATTGAAGAATGTTAAAATCAAAAATTCTAAATTAGAATCCCCTACTATATTTACCAGGAGATTTTTCAACCATTTATAGACATTATATCAAAGTATCAGTTTTATTCCTCCTGCCCTGCTGATGATGACGAAAACAAACTAATAAGCGATGACTTCATTCTCATTTATTTTATGTTGTTCATCGTCCGTCTCCGTGGTCGTCGTCCGTCCGTAAGCAATTATAATTTTTATTCATAAATTACAAATTATATCATCACTTTTTGATTCGTCGTCTTGTCGTCTTGCGTCAAAAAAAAAAACTAACAACTGTCCTGAGGATGGACGATAAAAATGTTCATAAAAATCTATTTTCTCTCCTCCATTAGTTTAGTTATATCTTGAATTATATTATACTAATCCTGAAGCCGAAGCCGAAGCTGAACAAGTAGACCCACACGTGACGCGTGTTCTAATTCATAAAATTCCTGATCCAGAATTCCACAGACAGACTGTCAATTGATTATAATATGAACTATTATAAGTATAATCTCGAATTCTCGAATATAATCACACGTCCGTCGCATGTGTATGTTCATAAAAGTTCATTCAAAATTGACAATATGTATATACCTATACTTTTAAGCAGAATGCAGACCCAAATAAAAATATATAATTATGTCGTTGTAATCTGTAATCTAGGATATTATACGGTCACAGTGTTGTACTTACTCGAAAATATTATATCATATGCAATTCATTCATAACTCATAAAACTACAATACACGGCCAAAGTACAGACAGTAGTGGTAGTGATGTGATAAAATACTTTTCCAAAGCCTGTAAATCGCTAACAAGATTGAACGTGACCGATCACCGATACTGATACCGCTGCCGACACCGATTGGTAATTTATTAATGCATATGGCATATCATCCACCAACAACCAATATTGCATAATATATGACACAACGTAAAAAACATTATCTTGAATTTCAAGCAACTGCAAAGAACAATCTTCAAGAAAATCAGATATCAAATATCAGACAACGGCTATGAGCTTAAATTTAATATTGACTTCGAGTTTCTGGAGTTCGGCGTCACGCGTAATAAAACTAACAAACTTTGTTAAACACTGATAAAAACTACAAGATCAAAATATGTTTTACAGCGTAATTAATCGTAATTATATTAATGTTGCTGGTTGTCAGGTCTGTTCTGATTTCTGGTTGCCAAACATCAAATAATCATCAGGTGGAAAATTAAGATTTTGTATAAGCATAGCATTAACTCTAAATTGCTATAATTTAATAATTAGTTCATAGTTTAACTTACCACATTCTTGATTGTTGTCCATTTGATTGATTTACGAACATTTGTTTTGTTGTCTGTTGTATTTATGAATTAAAATAAACAAGGCACCACATCCATGTCCACTAGTTCCTAGTTTGTTTATAGTTAGTTGACTGTCTGTTGTCTGTATTAAATCAACTTTCAACTTTATCTAGAACCTTTGCACTGACACTGGCACTGGAGCTGGACACATATTTGAAGTTCTGTAAAATGTATAGCGTTAACGAAACTATAAAAAACTGACTGACCCTGACACATTTCAACGTCTCAACAACCGTTTATTTTGCAGATTCGTCAGATATAATAGTTATATTACATATTAGTTTTAAAAAGCAGGAGTTAGGAGTATAGTTAACTGTAAATTAGAACCTTTAACTGTCAAATGGAAAGAGCGATCCCCACGATTTTTTTTCACCAGAATTAGAAGGCAGAAAGGGAATTGGCAGTTTTTAAAAGGTTTACGGCAGTGGCGGGCAGTTATTTAAGAAATTAGCGAATCGGCAGTGTGGTCAAATATCTGATTTAAATTTATAAAATTTACAATTTTTTTGAGGTTATTGGCAGTTGTGATACTTTATTTTTTCTATCACATAGTATGCATAAGTTAAGCAGAAATTTTACATAAATATCAATATAGGTATCTTTTCATGGTGGTAGAACATTTTTTTCTCAGTTCAATTTCTTATTCTTTCAAAGCAACATGGCATCTCAAGCTCAAGCTTCTAGTAGTGGGACACAAAACATTTTTAAACCAGGTGTTAACAAATGGAAGTTTGTTAAATCCTTTGAATCCTTAAAAGAAGCTCAGAAAAGTATTGGCGACGATTGGAAAAAGAGATATTACAATAAGTCAACTATCGGAGATTTAAGAATGACTAAGTCAGTGTAGTCATCACGGAAAGACTTGTAAAGCAAAAATACAGTTAGTGTATCCTGAATTAAATGGCAGTGCTTCCTACTTTAAATTGGAAGTAATGGATCACGGAGATCTAACACAAAAACTATGTGTCCTTCGTTTCCAAAGAGATATGTTTGTAAACACATCTTTGGACTCGCAGTGAAACGCAAATTGACAGAATTTCTGCCGGCCGCAATAGTTGAGCCAATAAAGATACAACGAATAAAGAAAGGCAGACCTACAAAAGCCAGTCGTCAATCACTTATTCGACAATAACCTTATATTCACCTTTTTTCAATTTTATTAATTTCGCCGTATATGACTTTTGATTTACTTAATTTTTAATTTTGATAATATTAATTTTGATTTTCGTTTAATTCAGTTTTTGATGTAACCCATATGCTAACTGGGTTCTAAACTGTCATTTTTGTATTTTCAAAAATTTCTGCAAAATAAAAAAAAACTGCCTATTCTATACATAACCAGCACACTGCCAATTGCTCCAAAACCTAGACTGCCGATTTTTTACGCCATAAATAACTGCCTATTCTCCCCCCCCCTCACTGCCGATTCTCCACCAGCCGAATTAGAATGCTGAAATGATTTAAACACGATCAACGATGGGTACGATGGGGGATTCCACAGTCAACTTTAACAAAAACTGCTGACTGAACTACCACTTACTTACAACTTGACTGCACTCACACAATCATGTTTATGGAACTTGATTAAAACGCAATGAGGAAAACAATCAACAATCAACAAGTTGGTAATGTGAATTGCAAGTGAAGTGTGGAAGTGAATACGTTAGTTAGTTGTTTGTCACTTTGGTATTTAGTTTCTGTATTTACTGGAACACTCAATTGTAGCAATTTTGTGCAGAAACATGACTGAAAGTTTGCAAAAATTCAAAATTGGGCAAAAAGTAGGTCCGTAAAAGTAATTAAGTATACATAGATGCGGATGCGGGATAGTCACTAGTTGAACAGTGTATAGTATATTAAGTACTTACGGAGAATGGATTTTGTGGAAAAGAAAATAGGAATAGTCTAGATGATAGGATTTTGTTTGACTATGTTGTATGTTGTAAGAGGATTGTTTAAGTAGGCTACGAAAGAGTATTTCGTGTGGAATAAATAATGAATCACTTAGACGGAATATCCATGATGATGTTGAGGAAAGAAATAATTAATTAATGAATGGAATATTAAGGTTGAAAGAAAGGGATCCATGGATGTGGATTTGGTTCTTGTGGTGGTGGGTATTTGACGTGCTAAAAAAAACACGGTCTGATTCTCGTCTGGGAGAACAGAACAGAGGAGATGAGATGAGGATGAGGACCTATGAGAATGTGAAATTCAGTGGAGAGGATTTTATTTTGATGATCACGTATTTTCTCGTTCAAAGCTTCCCTGCAGTCAAATCAATAGTCTTCCGGTCTTCCCCATCAACAACATCTTCCCAATCCAAAAACTTCCAAATCCAAATGCTGTGCTACACACATAGATTTCTATGTACACACACGTTACACGTTACTTGAACACCTCAACACCTGACCTTGTATTTTATATCCTACTATACCCCTAATAACTGTAAGTATTACTCTGTAACCTCTAACCATGACCAATTACTAAATAAAATCATAGATCCCACACTGCAACAAGTTTTATCTTCATCTCTCTTATTTTTACTAAATTCATCCTCAGTCAGTCAGTTCAGTCCCCAAAATTTTTTAAACTCTTCCAAATGCAAAATACTTGATGCAAGCTGTCTCCGTCTATGTCAAATTTTTTGAAAGTTTTTGAAAATTTTACGTAAAAAATACAATTTGTGACAACATGCATTACAGTAATATGACATGTAAGCTACATAAAACCTACACATTTACAGTAAAATCCGAACCCGAATAGGTTATAAAGAAATTCGGGATATAAAATCACTCCCGTTATTACGGTTTTAACGAATAGTTGACCTGGAATGGAACCTGACCAACTAAAACCGAAACAACATGATGCCCCACATAGCCCCATATACTTGTTCGATTCGAACTTGGCTTTTCTTATATTCCTAATAATTAATTGACACAAGATACAATTCAGTTTCAGTTTTACAGTACGATTCTACACTGTTTGTTTTGCTATTACGTACTTGAATTTAATGGTTTCGCTGTACTTTAATTGCCGTTTTTATTAACTTAAATGACATATTATTCTATAGCCCATTAATAGTAAAAAAGTCTGCTCTATTTCTGTATTTAGTATTTTTAAAAATATTTTTGTTTTAACACCTACAAAAAAGAGAAAGGGAATACAGTATTTCTAGATGGAGCAGACTAAATGCAGCGAAAGAATAATGAATATTTTTGGCGGGTTTTTTCAAATTTTGGTTCGTAAATTGTTTTCGATCCAGTTCGAGCTTCGAGCAGTGAGCAGTAGCAGTAGCAGTAGCAGTAGCAGTTTTTTTAATTTCTGTTTGGGATTGTCCATAAATAACGTCACGGGTAGGGTTAATGGAATAGCCGTTTTGCCCAATAGTTATCCTGTGACAAGGGGGTCATACGGTTCCATAACATTACTTACGGACGACCCCTTTCTATGTATTAAATAGTAGTAGGGGGAATTGTAGTGAGCTACAAGAAACAGGATATGCAACAAAATCAGTTAGTTAGGTATTTGGTATTTTCAATTGGAAAAGTTTATTCCAGCTGTGCAAGTAAGTGACAATTGTTTGTTAAGAATTAAATATTTTATTTTAAAAGTGACACTTCTTGTAACTGTAACATATGGTATGTAAAACCATACTGAAATTTTTAAATGCCAGTGCGCACGCATTATTATAAATGCGAAAATTGCATTACCTCTTCTACGTTCTGAAATTCTGAACCTTGTCCTTACTCATTAAAATTTAAAGTTATATCGTTTTAAGAGCCGAGACCGATATAAGCAATTTAGCTATTTACAGTTTAAATAATAGATTTAATTAATATTTATTCGGTTGGAATAAGAAGTAATTTTGGTGATTGTAATCCTAAGTAGTTTCCTTATATCTGACAATCTTGTGGGGGTTACATTCAGTCCAGTGTGATTATAACATTTTTTCGATCCTCAGCAAGCAGCAACCAACGGAGCACGTGCAACATTCAACATCCGCTTAGAAATTGCAGCTTTCCATATTTTACCTTCAGAAAGTCAAAGGTTTAAGGTCAAGGTGTTTTTAAAAAATATATGAAAATGGGTTCTCCAGAACGAACGGTAAGAAAAAATAAAAAATCGTCTATTATACCGAGTATTATATTTCTTTTTAGAATTAGTATTTGAGATGTCGTATTTTATATTTTCTATACGCTACTCATAATTTAGTTATTAACAAAAAAAACAGTAAGTTTTGACTTTGTATTTTATTGTAAACAGAGTTCTGCAAAAGACGGAACAAAAATGGATTGGATGTACAAGGGACCAGCGGCTCTGGTGGACCGTGATGATTATCTAAAAGGACGGAGTGTGGACAAATCTTTAAAAATGCTAGATGAAGCTGAAAAAGGCAACAAATTTTCCTACGCTGATGAAGTAGAAAAAGGTCCTATTTATTTAATCTTAAGATTAACCCTGCTGATAATTGTGCTGAATAAGGTGTAAAGGGGTTGTACAAGATTTGTGTGATCACCTACTTACCTCTATACTCTATGAAATATCATAAGAAAGGGGTCGCCCATAAATAATGTCAGTGGGTCGAGTCAGGCATTGATGACTGCCATGATTTTGATAATATTTTTGTCGTCTGTATCTTCTGAGGGAAAATAATTAGCACGGCGATAAATTGATAAATCAATGTAACGTGTAAGTACTGTAGTCTGTTAGTCTGCCCTCGTTATGGATTGTAGGACAGTGTTAAGATTGTTCTTTTGAATAAAGTTATCTTTCTATTGAGACCAATAATGCTTACTCATGCTTTTCTCCTTTCTTCCAGATCTAACTCCCATCTCAATATTTTCATCGAGAGGTTCAGCGGGTCCCATTGATGTGATACGTAAAATTAAAGAAGATCCGCTTTTTCAAATTCAAAAGAAAGAAGAAGAACATCTACGACAACTACTCAATAATCCTGTACGAATGAAGCGACTTCGGGACTTGGCCGAGAAAAATAAAAAAGTTCAAGACAAGTCTAGAAAATCAGATGATCGAAAAAAACACAAGAAGAAGCGGAGCAAAAGTAGTAGTAGTAGTTCCAGCTCATCTAGTGACGATTCATCAGATGACGATGACGATGGAGATATCGACAAAATTCTCGCAGAAAAGTTGAAATCCATGAAAGATGTAAAGGAAAAGCTAATGACAAAAAAGACGAAGGAGTCATCAAGCAGTGACGACGAGGATCATAAGAAATCCAAAAGTAGCAAAAGGTCAAAGTTGGACGACAGACAAAGAGGAGAGAAACCTCACAGCAGCTCTTCTATGTCTTCCAGTCGAGTACGTGACTCAGAGGCTGACCGGGACCGGGACCGGGACCGAGACCGAAATAACAGAAATGAGCGCGATCAACAGCGGTTTGATCGAGACCGTTACCGAGAGCGAGAGCGTGATCATGATCGCTCCTCTAATTTTAACTCCACCGCCAGTCGTGAAGATAAAGGATCACACCGGGACCGGGACCGGGACAGAAGAGACCGAGACGAACGAGGGGATAGAGACAACGCTCAAGGAAATTCTAAAAATTATCATAGTCAGCCTCCTTCGGGAAGATCTCAGCCTCGTCCAGCCGCTCAACAGAAGAAACCATTGGATGATGCCGAGAAAGAGCGGAGGTTGAAAGAAATGATGGAGAATTCCAAATGGAGGGAGCAGCAAAGAACTCAGAATGTGAATAAACATCGGGAGGAAGTTAAAAGAGAAGAAGATAAACTCAAAGCGGAAAATAATACTGATTTTATTAGGTGCGTTCATATCATTGTTGAATATTTAACTTAAATTTTTTAAAGCGTTTTAACAAATGATTTTTCATAATATTTTGTTAACACTAAATTTCGATTTGTGTGCCTGGTTGATATTGATAATGTTTAATTTACATGATTGATTTTTTATCTCTTTCAGAAAGCAACTGGTGGAAGCAGCAAGTACAGGCAGTATTGAAAAACGGATTAAATCAAATTCATACAATATTCAGCGCTCCAAAAGTTCAATGAACCAGAATTTTGCCAAACGATAATAATGCACATGCTACTTGAGACAAAACGGAATAGTTGTAAATTTGTATCCTATTTTAATGTTGCTGCTGAGTAATTAATTATTTAGCATTTATTTCTAATTTGTTCTCCAAGTGTTGTCGCTATAACGTACTAACTTCGGATTTACTGTGATTAAATTATTTATTTGAACTTTTACTAAAATTACTTGTAAGTACTGATGTAGTTGTACGTAAGTATGTACTTAGCTTGGCCACCAGGGCCGGACGAAGGAATTGGTTTTAGGCAGGAATTTGTTTCCATACAAAAACCACCATTTTGATTTACTTGATGGTTTTCTGTGGTGCAGAAAAATGTTGTATTTACATGTTTTAGAAAAGTGCAAAATGCTCTATTTACTTGATTCTGAAAAGTGCAAAATGATTTATTTACATGGTTTTTAAAAAGTGTTAAATATTCCATTTTCATGTTTTTGAAATGTGCAAAAAAAATTAATTACATGTTTTTGAAAAGTCAAATAATTCTATTTACATATTTTTGAAAAATGCAAAATTTTCCATTTAAGTACATCCTTATGGAAAATTTAGTCAGCAGGGGCTACCTGCGCTGGCCACATTATCTGGCCCTGTTCTCCACTTCCGCACAGTTACCTATGTGAGCTAGTGTTAGTGTATATGGTTACATTCCTAGGTACCTAAGTTAATTACGGTCTATCTTGTTGTTTTTTATTGTAATTTTGCTATTTGACCTTTCGCCACAGTATCAAACATAATCAAAAATTAATATAAATATTTTTGAATTCGAAAATCATCTATCTACTTAATGTGTAATGTAATCAAATTATATTAAATGTACTGAAAGTTCACAGTGTATAACGTAACGCACCCTTTTGTACCTCTTAACTTCCCGTCCCGTACAGATTATGCTGGACTGAAAATTTGTAAAACCAAACCATCCAATTAAAAACCTAAACCAACCTAATTCGGTTGCTAAAAATAAGGAAGTACTTACCAACTTACAAAGATTACATTTATTGAAATAATCAATAAAATAAAATTTAGTTTAGCATTTAAAATAAATCTTAATCTAATTGTTGAAGTGTTGGACAAGTTGTAGTATGTAATTAATGTCATCCATGTTACCTATACACATCCAGTAATGAAATTAACGTTTTTTTGTATGTACTGCTCTGTGAGAGTGGGCTGAAATAATTGTTATGTATTTTAGCGGTGGGCTATAATTAAGTATGTAGGTACATGTAGAATCCAGATCAAGGTGTTAAGTACCTACGTTACATTGACGTCGTAAGTAGTACAATTCTGTGATTGTACCTTCACTCTTCACTTTAGTACACTACATGAATAAATGGAGATAAATGTGCCAGATTATTCTGTAATTAGGTAATTAATTGGAAACGGACACCGCTAAAGCATAATACATATAATCTACACGTATGCCTAATATGGTGTGGAAAAAACAAAGGAGGAATTCATTTAAAGTGCTTTATATAAGGAATCTTCCGTAAATGATGTCATCAAAATATTCTAATTTTAAGAACCCTATGACACCCTGCCATGAGCTTACCCGTTGTGTAAATGGCTACCTTAACGGCCTAAACCTTAACTTAATTATCCGTTATTATTATTAAGCTTTATTTGTTAGTATTTTAAATTCTTGTCAGTTCGCTTAAATCATTTTTTTCTGCATTTTGAACGTATGGGTTGTGGCATATCTTCAGAGTCTGATCAATCATTTGGATCATTGCTTCACAATACTTACTATTTACTATACTATTTACTCAAATGGACTGTCGTGCGTGAAGAATCAAACGGGCTTATATCTAATGTATGTAAGCCTGTAAGCTAGAATTAAATTACGCCATGTCAAAAAACATACTAAATGACAAAAATTTAACGCGCAAAATGTTATTTTCAAGTTTCTGAAAAGTGAAAATATTCTTTTTACGAGTTTTTAAAAAGTGCAAAATGTTTTATTTGCATGTTTTTGAAAAATGCAAACAATTCTATTTACACATTTTTGAAATGGGCAAAATGTTCTTTTTGCTTGGTTTTTAAATATGCAGAATGTTTTATTCCTGTTTTTGAAAAGTGCAAAATATTCTTTTTGCATGTTTTTAAAAAGTGTGAATTGTTCTATTTACATGTTTTTAAAAAATGCAAAATATTCATTTTACTTGGCTTTTAAAAAATGCAAAGTGTTTTATTCCCCCATGTTTTTGACAAGTGCAAAGTGCAGTATTAGGCTACCCTCGGTGGTTTGTTATTTTGAATAGAGTTTTATTGTCTTTCTCTGTTTCCCTCAAGATAGTTTTGGTTTTTGTAGATACTCCAATTCGTTTTTAGCTCAACATGGAAATGGCTCATTTTGGCTCTTCATCGACGATATCTCTACTACAGACTACAGACTCACCATTACCATTCTACGATCCTACCATCGTGGCATGAATCAGTGAGCTGAATGTGAGTTGTGTGTCGTCTCACCCCGAATGCTCGAACGTCCCCTCAAACAATGTCTGTCCAGTTCCACTGCATAAATCCATGATAATTTGCATGATTTAATTTGCATGTTTTTCAACTCTAACTCCAAGCGCTATAGAACTTTTAATTTTAACAGGTTTACAGGGTTACAGCCCTCGCCTCCCTGCCTCCCAGTCTTATACATAGCCCTGTCTTACGTAATTATTTTTGATGTTGTATTGAACCTTTACATAATTAGTATCAGGGCCGGATAATGCGGCGAGCGCAGGCAGTCCCTGCTGCTTGAATTTTCTCAAAACATGTAAATGGAACATTTTGCAGTCTTAAAAAATATTTAAAAAGAATATTTTGACTTTTCAAAAACATGCAAAATAAATGTTTTTGTTTTCAAAAACATTTCAAAATGCAAAATGTTCCATTTACATGTTTTGAAAAAAGTGGAAAATGTTTTATTTCCATGTTTTTGAAATGTACAAAAAAAATTTTTTTGCATGTTTTAGAAAAGTGCAAAATGTTCTTTTTACTTGATTCAGAAAAGTGCAAAATGTTCCATTTACATGTTTTGAAAAAAGTGGAAAATGTTTTATTTCCATGTTTTTGTATTGTACAAAAAAAATTTTTTTGGCATGTTTTAGAAAAGTGCAAAATGTTCTTTTTACTTGATTCAGAAAAGTACAAAATGTTTTATTTACATGTTTTGAAAAAAGTGCAAAATGTTTTATTTCCATGTTTTTGAAATGTACAAAAAAATTTTTTTGCATGTTTTTGAAAATTCTCAATTTTTTATTTTACATATTTTTGAAAAGTGCTCAATGTTCCATTTACATGTTTTGGGAGAAGCACCGGAGATTGCCTGCGCTGGCCGCATTATCTGGCCCTGGAAAAGTGAAAAGTGGCTGGGTGAGAAAAAAAGGCGATAAAGTATACAAATTAAAATGGACCAAGTTTTGACTTATCTCACAGTGCAATTCAGTGCACTCAGCAATGGAATCGAATTCTCCGTCGGATCACCCAAAAGCCCCCAAAAAAAACATTAGAAGATGGAAGCTCCTGCTCAAATCGTTCAACGTCCACGTTCAAGGTTTCAAATAATGTTTTCGTTTGTATTCCATATTGCAGCATAGCACTATATTGAATTTTCCAATAATCCTAAAAAAGCATATTATGCCCTATACATGTAAACTTCCATTACGTCCCTATCTATATCTCATCAACTACTTACACACACAAAAAACGAGCAAAAAGAGATATGTACTTTCCGGAGGCGACTCCACTTTTATTTTACGACCACACCACCAACAACGAAACAAAGAGACAATTAACGAGGTGGCTAAAATTCAAGACACTCAAACGCTAAGTAGCCAGGCAAAAACTACTTTACTTAAATCCTCAATCCTCAACGGGGAGAAGAAATAACTTGTTTTATTTTTTTTCGAACATTTTTATGCTATCAGTCAGTTTTCCTCTGATTGACTTTCCTACGCGTTCCCCGTAATGCTTTTCTACACAGAAGACAGACGGCGATTTATCAAAAATACAAACAATAATTCTGGAGATTTCAGAAACTAGACAAAGAACGAGTTACGAATACAAGTCTTGTGTAGACAGAATGTACTGTATTTCCTGCAATAGTAGACGGGCCTGTAATTGTAGATGGGCCTGTAATAGTGGTCGGGTCTGGAAGGTCGGAGTTTGAATAGTAGACGGGAATCTGTTTGATTAACACACTATTATAAGGCAATAGGACAGGAGAAATCGTCCATAAATGACGTCATGGGTATAGGGCCAATAATGGACGTAATCATGGCTACTAAATGGCTCATATGCCCCATGCTAAAATTTAAACATAGCTATTTAAGTACTTTACGCTCTGGTTTTTTAAGCTGATAATAGTGGACGATTTGTAGATGATAGGAGGGGAAATGGGGATTTTTCTATGACGACATTTGTGGACGATTCCATATATATAAAAGTAGTTGTATGATTTTTTTAAGTAGATATAAGTGTGTAACGAATTCTCCTAGTTGAGTGTGAAAATCACGTTTTGTACGTTCAAAAAAAAGATATGGTAATTATATGGAATATTCTGGACTATCAAAAAAGATGTAGGTAATTAGAATATTTTGCACTGTCAAAAAAGATGTAATTAGAACATTCTGGACTTTCAAAAAAAGATGTAATTAGAACATTCTGGACTGTCAAAAAAGATGTAATTAGAACATTCTGTACTTTCAAAAAAGATGTAATTAGAATATTTTGCACTGTCAAAAAAGATGTAATTAGAACATTCTGGACTTTCAAAAAAAGATGTAATTAGAACATTCTGCACTTTCAAAAAAGATGTAATTAGAACATTCTGCACTTTCAAAAAAGATGTAATTAGAATATTTTGCACTGTCAAAAAAGATGTAATTAGAACATTCTGGACTTTCAAAAAAAGATGTAATTAGAACATTCTGCACTTTCAAAAAAGATGTAATTAGAACATTCTGGACTTTCAAAAAAAAGATGTAATTAAAACATTCTGCACTTTAAAAAAAGATGTAATTAGAATATTTTGCACTGTCAAAAAAGATGTAATTAGAATATTTTGCACTGTCAAAAAAGATGTAATTAGAACATTCTGGACTTTCAAAAAAAAGATGTAATTAAAACATTCTGCACTTTAAAAAAAGATGTAATTAGAATATTTTGCACTGTCAAAAAAGATGTAATTAAAATATTTTGCACTGTCAAAAAAGATGTAATTAGAACATTCTGGACTTTCAAAAAAAAGATGTAATTAAAACATTCTGCACTTTAAAAAAAGATGTAATTAGAATATTTTGCACTGTCAAAAAAGATGTAATTAGAATATTTTGCACTGTCAAAAAAGATGTAATTAGAACATTCTGGACTTTCAAAAAAAAGATGTAATTAAAACATTCTGCACTTTAAAAAAAGATGTAATTAGAATATTTTGCACTGTCAAAAAAGATGTAATTAGAATATTTTGCACTGTCAAAAAAGATGTAATTAGAACATTCTGGACTTTCAAAAAAAAGATGTAATTAAAACATTCTGCACTTTAAAAAAAGATGTAATTAGAATATTTTGCACTGTCAAAAAAGATGTAATTAGAATATTTTGCACTGTCAAAAAAGATGTAATTAGAACATTCTGGACTTTCAAAAAAAAGATGTAATTAAAACATTCTGCACTTTAAAAAAAGATGTAATTAGAATATTTTGCACTGTCAAAAAAGATGTAATTAAAACATTCTGGACTTTCAAAAATAGATGTAATTAGAACATTCTGCACTTTCAAAAAAGATGTAATTAGAACATTCTGCACTTTCAAAAAAGATGTACCTAATTAGAATATTTTGCACTGTCAAAAAAGATGTAATTAGAACATTCTGGACTTTCAAAAAAAAGATGTAATTAAAACATTCTGCACTTTAAAAAAAGATGTAATTAGAATATTTTGCACTGTCAAAAAAGATGTAATTAGAATATTTTGCACTGTCAAAAAAGATGTAATTAAAACATTCTGGACTTTCAAAAAAAGATGTAATTAGAACATTCTGCACTTTCAAAAAAGATGTAATTAGAACATTCTGCACTTTCAAAAAAGATGTAATTAGAATATTTTGCACTGTCAAAAAAGATGTAATTAGAACATTCTGGACTTTCAAAAAAAGATGTAATTAGAACATTCTGTACTTTCAAAAAAAGATATGTAATATCTCGCCAATAATTTCATATTAATCCTTAAAATGATATGTCGTTTCATAACTTTGCAATTTATTAGTTTTATAGGTGACTTATGCCGTTCCAAATTGGCCAAAAAATTAGTGTTGTAGATAGCTCGTTTTGACTTGGCCAAATAAAGATAAAATTTGCCCTTCCACCCACCCTTATGTATTTTGTTAGTATTAAAATGCGAAGAGTTAAAAACTTGTAAGTACATGTCTACTACATAATAATTAATACTAACAAAAATTATTTTACTTTTGTAAAATGTATCAAATGTTGAAAATTTGAATAAATTGGAAGTTGATCACATTCATAAGAAAAAACGTTGAATTTGGGAATTAAACTAAAAGTGAGAAGTGAGACGTCTGGAGTAAATATATGTAGATCTCTGTGTCGTATTGTTATTCCCGGGATGCACATTGCTATAAAATAATTACATGTAAATTGTACAGTGAACTTAAATGAGCGAGAAAGTGAAAGCGACGGGGAAAGTTTGTCCACGTCACTCAAAGGGTTAATAAATGTCGGCCTGAATTCATAATGTCAAGTGCGGCTTCTAATCACATCATTTTTCAAGATGGCCCCTTAACGTTGTTAGCCGCCCCCCCCCTATGAGCTAATCCTTGATCCTCCACTGACCCCCCGGGGGCAATTATATGCATGGTTATAAATTATTTATTATTGGAATGAAGCATACGGGAAGTTACGAATGAGAAGGAGTGTCACAAATGCCGAAAGGATCGTCGGTCGATGACATATTCAGCTCTCATGTTGTAGCTTCGCAATTTCGTTTCGTTGTCGTTCGATGAACTCTGACACGCTATTTTGTATTTGATGTGATTTTTAAACAGCTTATTATTAGCTAAAATAAGTTTGTTAAAGACAGAAAATTAATCCGTATTTTTAAGCCAGCTAATTTTTAATCCTGTAACCGCGGAACTAACTAATAAAGAAGGGACACATCGTCTTCTGCGAAGAACCGAAATGACCCATGTCCATTTGTAGCTACAATCAAAATGAGCTATGTCATAAAAACAAAATCTGAAACATGCGTCAAATGTTAATTAGGAGTTTTTGAAAAGTGTAAAATGTTCTATTTACATGTTTTTGGAAAGGTGCACAATGTTCTAATTCCATGTTTTTGAAAAGGTGCAAAATATTCTAATTCCATGTTTTCCAAAAGTGTAAAATGTTCTATTTACATGTTTTTTGAAAAGTGTAAAATGTTCTAATTCCATGTTTTCCAAAAGTGTAAAATGTTATATTTACATGTTTTTGAAAAGTGTGAAATATTCTATTAACATGTTTTTTAAAGCACAAAATATTCTATTTAAACGCTTTCAAGAAATGTTTCACATTATTTTTCTAGAAAGTGGATGTATTGTTTTTAGCTGCAAATGGATATGGGTCATTTTGGTTCTTCACAGACGACATACTTTTTCCATTAAAGTTAATGCGCACGAGGCACGTCTATGGTAAGTACAGTCAACAGGTGTCTAAGGGATTCTCCATAAATGACGTCGTAAATGTGTAGGGTCAATGGGTCTCCTTGGCTGCTGATGACAGACATCCCATGTTCAAGATAGACATTTAAGCAATGCAATAGTTAAGCTTATGAGACAGGGGGTGTCTTAAAATGATGATATTTCGATGACGTTATTTATGGGTGATTCCTAACCATTTTTGCCACAGGTCAGCGATTCGTTCACAGTATAGTTCCTCGCCAATATTTAAAACGATGATGATTGGTTTCACATGGTCACATGGTATGGTACTTCACTCATGGATTCGCGCCAATTTCAAAAAGACCAAGTCAAACATATTTCTCATCGGATTTTAATGGATGTTTTGTAAAAATTTTATTATCAGATCATTTTCTAAAATGTAATTTGAGGATTTGGGTTTTTGAAAATTCACAATGTTGTTTTATTTGCTTGAAAGCGTTTTTTTTTAATATAATTTTTGAGGCCCGGCCCAACATTTGAGGCGAAGGAGTTTTTTCGAATTTTGGTTTGAAATGTCTGTATTTGGCGCGTAGGATTAGGATTGGCCACAGTTCCTGTGTGAGAAGTTACGCAACTATTATTGGTGTGTTTAGTCTGATGAAACTAGAAATGTGTTCAAGTTGAAGGCGGTCCATAGGAAAAGCATGAGGGTGGCTGCTGCAGCTGATGACGAGGACTTGACGAGAGAATCTGCTCCCCCAGGAGCAGTAGTATCAGGAGGGGGTGGGGCAGGGGAAGGGGGAGGAGCCTCACGTCCGCTAGCAGTTTCCGGATTTTGGTTGCAACGATCTTTGTTACAGGCGCAGTACTCTTTGTACATGACGTCTACGCGTCCCCCTTGTATTCCTTTCTTCATCTTGGACAATGGGGGCCTAACTATGTCAGTAGCATTTAGCTCATCTGGAGTAGCACACACATTCACCTTAGTACTGTCAATGAATGCGTTCTGCCTGGAACATCCTTTTCTGAGCTCCTCTGGTATTTTTGCATTTGTACCGTTATCCATATATTCCTGAACGAACCCATACACACACCATTTCGCATTTTCTCCACATTCCATTTCTGTATTACATAGATCGCTTGCAGGTTTCTTTTCATTTTTCCAGCCGCAAGAAAAACATTTGAGTCCATTTGCATCTATCAGAGTATAACACCAAAAATTAAAACCTCACAATAAGCTTTGAAATTTGGTTTGTCTGAAAATAATTTTTAAAAAAAGTCGCTCCTTTTTTTAAATTTTTTAAAGGACCATTTTTTCAAAAGATTTTTTCGAGAAAATCAGGAATTTCGAATTTTGAAAAAGGAAACCTGAAATTAATTTATGCACCCTTTCAAAAATGTGCAATTAGAACATTATGTATTTACAAAAGACATGCAATTAGAACATTCTGCAATTTCAAAAAACGATGTAATTAGAACATTCTGCAATTTAAAAAAACGATGTAACTAGAACATTCTAGGCTTTCCAAAAAAGATGTAATTAGAAAATTCTGCAATTTCAAAAAACGATGTAATTAGAACATTCTGGACTTTCAAAAAACGATGTAATTAGAACATTCTGGACTTTCAAAAAACGATGTAATTAGAACATTCTGCAATTTCAAAAAACGATGTAATTAGAAAATTCTGCAATTTCAAAAAACGATGTAATTAGAACATTCTGCAATTTAAAAAAACGATGTAATTAGAACATTCTGCGATTTCAAAAAACGATGTAATAAGAAAATTCTGGACTTTAAAAAAGACATAAATAGCGGAATTTGAACTTTTTAAATTGGGTAAAAATAAAGTATTTTGTAGTTTCAAATAGTTGTAAATGACCATTCTGCACTTTTAAAAATGCTTTAATATAGAATAAACAGTTATTGGTTTGTAAATAATTTGTTCAAACTTTCAGAGAACGTGTAACTTTTCTAACTATTTTTATTTGAGATTAGATTTGTTTTGTCTGAAAATGAATTGTAAACAAAAGTCTTTTTTTTAAGGACCATTTTTTCAAAATATTTTTCGACAAAATCAGGAATTTCGAATTTTGAAAAATGAAAACTGAAATGAATTTTTTAAAAATTAAGTCTCAAAAGTGTGCAAAATTATTGAATTTAAAATTTTACCAAAATCGGAAAGAAACTTTGTGGTCTGTGGCAGTGGAAGCCATGTGCCATGGGGCGGCAAAATATATTAAAAAAATTATTACATTTTAAAAACAAACTTTTATAAAATCCTACCCTCCCACACACAAAATGCAGTCAAGTAGGGGATCGTCCATAAATGATGTCATCAGTGTCGGTAAGGTGGGTGGGATAACCCTAGTGGGGTCGGACGGGGTACTGATGACATGCCATCGCCATGATAAAGATAACCGTTACTAAAGTTCATTACTATGAACGATTACTAATTATTTATTAATGGAAAATGGAACATACGGGAAGTAATCAGAAACAGTGACACAAATGCCCAAAGGACCACATATTCAGCCTCCATCTTGTAATTTGTAATCTTGTAATTTCGTTTTGTATTATTTAGTTTTTAACCTTTAATGGCAACAGTTTTTTTTTAAAGTTGGGTTTGCCAAGACGCGGCTGTTTCACCAAGGCGCGATGGCTGCCAACTTGAATATGACATCAAAATTATTTAAAAAAACGAAAAATTTCAGATTTCGTTTTCGTTGTTTGAGTGTGGCAGTCAAACTAAACTAAAATAATGAGCAGTAGGCCTTCGCATCGGCTGACCGATGAACTCTGTCACGCTATCAATTCCGCTGCGCTTTTTAAAAAGCTTGTTTAGTTAAAATTACAAGTCTAGTTAAATAACAGAGACAAGAAATCCGTATTATTTTTAAGCCAAGTCAACGAATTAAAATTTTTTCATATTCCGGTTGTTGAATTGTTAGAGCTTGTAGTCTTGTTTAATTCTCCAAGGTAGTTCTGGAACTTATCCTGTAGCCATGGAACTAACTAACAAGGAAGGAACACATCGTCTGTGAAGAACCAAAATGACCCATGTACATTTGTAGCTACAATCGAAATGAGCTATGTAATAAAAACAAAATGGCAAACATGCGTCAAATGTAAATTAGGAGTTTTTGAAAAGCGTAAAATGTTCTATGTACATGTTTTTGAAAAGGTGCAAAATGTTCTAATTCCATGTTTTTGAAAAGGTGCAAAATGTGTTTTGCATCATTTTAATAAAAATATTAGTTCATTTTCTAAAAAGCAATTTGAAATTTTTTTTTGAAAATTCAGAATGTTTTATTTGCTTGAAATCATTTTTTATAAATCATATTTTTGAGGCCCAATATTTATATTTGAGACCAATTTTTTTGAAAAGTTTAAAAGTTTTGGTATTTAGTAATTTGGGGCGTACCATTGGCCACAATTAATTCCTTTGTAAGAAGCTACACAGCTGTGATTAGTGTTCAGTTTGGAAAAACTAAAAATGCCTTGAAGGAGGTCCATAGAAAAATCATGAGGGTTGTTTATGATAATGATGACTTGACGAGACATTGTGCAGCAGAGTGAGGAGACGCGAAGGAGGCCTTGTCTTTGTTGCAGAGATCTTTGTCAGAGATGCAGTACTCGGAGTACTTTATGTCTGGGTTGTTATATTCCTGAATAAGGAAGATCTACGACACTACCACCACTCAGCTCAGCTTGAGTAGCAAAAGCATTCATCAAGGGCTTGAGCAAGAATTTTTCGAATACTGTCATATCGATTAAAATGTATTTAGGAGTTTTCCCCTGCCACACGAACCTAAGACATGACCAAGACTTTCTTTCTTAAAGCCATAAATAGGCCACTTACCTCAAGTTATGGCGCCAATTTCAATTAATGGAACTAACTAGAACTAGGCTTCTTGGAACGATCGAACTAACTACTAAAAGTCAGAATTACAACCAAGAATCCTAAAACTGCAAATAAATATAGGGCACTGACAACTATATGGAACTAGATCCAACATTTCAAGGAACTAAACAGCAACAGTAGTGTGAGCCTTGCGAGGGTTTAATTTATTGCGTATGTCTCTCTTTACATTTAAACTAGCGTCAAGCCGCACTAGATAAGACCGCATGTAGAATCTTCTGCTGACACAGGGATAGATTAGAATATTAAATATTATATTAGAAGATGTGGCAAGGACGACGGACTGAGCGTATTATGATTATTCAACTAATTCCCTTCAAACCTCAAACATTTCCAAACTTTCCCTCAAAATCTTCGTCCTAAAATTCTAATCCTAATCGCAGTAGTGAGGATAATTTTATTACATGTCCACATCATAAATACCTGAGAGACAAACAACTCACGAGGGACACTTCACCCTCTTTTAAGCCTATATGGAGCGAATTATCATTTTTTTAAAACCGTTTTATTAATTCTTCAAAAATTTAATTTTAGCACTTGGCACTTTTGAACTCAAACGTAACCTTTCTTCGAGCTTTTTCAGCTGATTAATACAAAATACTCGAACTTATAGAGGAGATACAAGCATTTGATACCTGAATTTTAATTTAATACTTTTAGACGTCGCTTTTATAGTACAATTAGGGGGTCGTCCGCAAATGACGTTACATATCTAGTGTGTATGGGTCCTTTTCGGTACTGATGTGATCCTATGTTAGATTAGCAATGCTTATAAGCTAATGACGAGGCTGTCATACAGGGTCCTAAAAATGGGGATATTTATCAACGACATCATTTATGGAAGACCCCTTATATTTATTAATCGGACGACGAAGGTGCGTAGTAGTAGATCGCTGTGCACCTCCATACGTGTGCATTAGGTACATATCGTCTGTGAAGAACCAAAATGGCCCATTTCCAATTTAAACTCGAATCAAAATGAGTTATGTCATAAAAAAAAATGAGAAGCATGCGTAAACTGTTAATTAGGAGTTTTTGAAAGGTGTAAATTGTTCTATTTTTATGTTTTTGAAAAGTGCAAAATATTCTAATTACACGCTTTAAAAAAATGCAAAATATTCTATTTACATGTTTTTGAAAAGTGCAAAATATTCTTTTTACATGTTTTTGAAAAGTGCAAAATATTCTTTTTACTTGTTTTTGAAAAGTGCAAAATGGTCTATTTGCATGTTTTTGAAAAATGCAAAACGGTCTATTTAAATGTTTTGAAGACATATTTCAATAATTGTGTAGATAGTACATAATATTTTTAGTTAAAAATGGAAATGGGTGATTTTGATTCTTTACAGACGATATGTAAAGTGGACTTAAAATGAGTGAAAGTGAAAGCGACGGGGAAAGTTTGTCCACGTCACTCACAGTGATAATAAACGTCGGTCTTATTTCAAGTCAAGTGCGGCTCCTTTAATCACTTCCTCGATCCTCCCGCCTCTGCATCCTCCATGTGACAGGCGTCTATAGGCTCCCCCGGCGTCTCTACATCATTCTCTACAATTAAGTCAATTTCCTTCTTCTCACGTCTTCCTGCCGCGTCCGGATCCGGAGGGAAGTTCATCCGCTGGAGTAGTGCAACGAACGAATGGGGCACCTGTAACGCCGTCCAGTCCGACAAAGCAAAGTCCGTTATTTCCATTATTTAAAGAGTTTCTTGGCAAAATGGGATAAGTCCACCGAAAAACACGCATTTCTGATTTAAATTCCGTTTTCCAGTGTTTTCGTAGTTTGTAGAAGACAATTCCCGTGCGTAATTATTTTACGCTAGAAAAAGTTTAAAAGTTCAAAAAAGTTTGGTTTCACTCGTTACGATTAAAATTTGATCCCACGGACTTTATCCTCCATGTTAAGTTACTGATTTTGAGGCAAAACGGAAAAAGTCCAAAAATTAAAATTTTGCAAAATTTTCTAAAAAATTCGGGAGTGAGTCCAGATTTATGAAACTGCTTCAAATAACACTTCGTCAGTTGCAGTGCCTGTAGACAAAATTGAGTTGGAAAAATAATCCTGTCACTTTTTTATCTATGATTCATTGTTCCTGTAAAATTTGCTTTGTTGGACTTGACCCGTTTTGCCAAGTAACTCTTTGTATGCTGAATAGCTGAAGGCTTGGAGGTAGTTTAAAAACATGGAATTAGAAAATTTTGCCCTATTTAAAAAAAAATCTCGTCCATGAAGAACCAAAATGACCAATATCCAATTTATGCTAGAATTAAAATGTGCCATGTTAAAAAAAAGACAGTAAATGAGATACATTTCTACAATGCTAATCCCGAGTTTGTAAAATAAGCAAATAGTTCTATTTACATATTTTTAAAAATGTCCTGTGTAAGTGTTTTTCAAAAGTGTAAAATGCTCTATTTACATGTTTTAAAAAGATCAAAATATTCTATTTAGGTACATCTTTTTGATAAGTGCAAAATATTCTATTTACATGTTTTTGAAAATTGCAAAATATTCTATTTAAATCTTTCTGAAAATTGCAAAATATTCTATTTCCATCTTTTTGAAAATTGCAAAATATTCTATTTCCATCTTTTTGAAAATTGCAAAATATTCTATTTCCATCTTTTTGAAAATTGCAAAATATTCTATTTACATCTTTTTGAAAATTGCAAAATATTCTATTTACATGTTTTTAAAACGTGCACAATATTCTATTTACATCTTTTTGAAAATTACACAAGGGTTTATTTACATGCTTTCATGAACATGCTTTTTTAATTTTTTTTTGTATATAGTGCATTTTGTTTTGGACTAAAAATGGATATGGATCATTTTGGCTCTTCACAGACGATCTAATTATAACATGCAACTTGGTCACTAGGGTTTTTGGCATCTTTCAAGGAACATATTTTAATGTCGCGGTTTTGGCATAATGTAATTTATTGCATGCACGGGATCAGATAGGATATCTTGCACCTTTTTCAGCTAAGCAGGAGCCTAATTATAAAGTATAGAGTTTTGTGGGGTAAAATATGGCCATTGCACTGCACATAGAAAGGGAGAGGAGCGATATAATTATGATGATTATTTTAGATGGAGGTTTTTGCGGTGGACGCCTTTACGACTTACGAGCTTCTAATTTATTGCGTATGGAACGACTCCACTTTCACTTTCACTTTCACTTGCGTCAACCTTCGTTCGAATAATTGTGTGAATAGGTACGCGAGTGTAAAGTCCCCTATACTGACAAAAGGGGAGAGATTAGAATATTAAATTTGGTACATAAGAAGTAAGAAGCGACGGACTGGACTTATTATGATTACAACTAATTCCCCGCTCACGTCAAACAATCTCCAAACTTTCCCTCACCCCTCCCACCACAAACACCCAAATTCTCAACTCAAGAAGTCAGCTAATAACAATGCTATAGTAAGTAGTGAGGATAATTTTATTACATGTCCACATCATAAATATCTGAGAGACAAACAACTCACGAGGGACACTTCATTCATTTCATGCGAGACAGTTTGTTTCCTGCACTTTTTTAAGTTTAATCTATTCATTTAAAATTGATACTATCCATCTGTGACGTCATTTATGGACGATTCTTAATATGCTAGGTGTTTATCTGTCTGTAGAGATGGCGCTACGTTTTGAAAGACTGGAATAGTAGTTACAAGAAAATAATCTCATTTTTGAAACAAATGGACCCATTTTGCAAAACAACTCTTCATATCTTGCGTGAAGAACCAAAATGACCCATATCCAATTAAAACTAGAATCAAAACGTAATATATCATAAAAACAAAATGCGAAACATGCTGAAAATGTTAATTACGAGTTGAAAAGCGTAAAATGTTATATTCACATATTTTTTAAAAGTGTAAAATATTCTATTTAGGTACATATTTTTTAAAAGTGCAAAATATTCTATTTACATGTTTTTGAAAAGTGTGAAATGTTTTATTTACATATTTTTTAAAATCGTGAAATGTTCTATTTACATGGTTTTGAAAAGTGTAAAATATTCTATGTACATATTTCTGAAAAGCGTGAAATGCTCTATGTACACATTTTTTAAAAGGCCAAAATGTCCTATTTACATGTTTTTGAAAAGTTCAAAATGTTGTAATTCCATGTTTTTGAAAAGGTCCAAAATGTTCCATTTACATGTTTTTGAAAAGTGCTCAATATTCAATTTAAATGCTTTCAAGACATGCTTCTCTCTTTCGTAGATAATGGATATTGTTTTTAGCTACAATTGGATATGGGTCATTTTGGTTCTTCACACACTGTATGCGTAGCTACAATGTAATAAAATTCGAACATGCTGAAAGTGAAAAGGAACACGGGCACAGTGAACGTTGGGAATAATTTGGAAAAGAAACCCCTCTTTTTTCCCAGATGAAGTCGAGATACATTTGAAATTGGAATTGGAATTTTGAAAGCAACTTTTTTTTGTCACTCTCATAAATGGAAATGAGGAGTAGGGGAGAAGATGAGACGGCGGAGGGAGGGGAGACAGATGACTCCGTCTCATTAGGTATTCATAATGTCGTAAGATATAGCCCACTTAAAATGTGCTCTGAGCGCATCCATTCTGAGTGAGTAGTAGAACGCCACTTGTAAAATCAAACTGAACATTTCACCTTTAAACTCATCCCTTCAGCTCAGTGCAGTGTCTGCCAGGGCCGGATAATGCGGCCAGCGCAAGCAGGCCCCGGTTGCTGAGTTAAATGAAAATTGTCAAAAACCATTGTAAATGGAACATTTTGCATTTTAAAAAATATGTAAATGGAATATCTAACACTTTTCAAAAACGTGCAATTAAATTGTTTTTGCACATTTTGAAAAACATGAAAATAAAATATTTAACACTTTTCAAAAACATACAATTAAATTTTTTTGCACATTTCAAAAACATGAAAATAAAATATTTAACACTTTTCAAAAACGTGCAATTAAATTGTTTTTGCACATTTTGAAAAACATGAAAATAAAATATTTAACACTTTTCTAAAACCATCTAAATAGAACGTTTTGAACTTTTCTAAAACATGGAAATAAAAGATTCTACGCTTTTCTCAAAACATGTATGTAAATAGAACATTATGCACACTTTTCAGAATGTAGTAAAAGGAACATTTAGGACTTTTCCAAAACATGTAAATACAAAATTTTGCTTTACCAAAGAAAACCATCAATAAAATCAAAATGGTGGTTTTTGCACGCAAATAAATTCCTGCCTAAAACCAATTCCTTCCTCCGGCCCTAGTGTCAGCGAAGGATCCAGAAACATTTTATGGGGAAAGCGCGCTAACAATTCTAAGCGGCCATCTTGTAAAATCTTTAACATGGGACATCATTTGTCATTTATGGATGGTCCCTCACAGAATTTAAAAAAAGGTATACTTAAGGCAATCAATATTTTTATGATTTAAAAACAACCTACCAACAATTTTAATGCCACAAATATTTTGAATCTAAATAAGAGTTTAGGGGTCGTTCATAAATGATGTCATCGAAATGCAAAATGCGTTTTGCAGAGTGCCAATTTAAAAAGTAAACTCGTTTATAAACACAGAGCAGAGTAAGTTCTTGTTTGCAAGAGATTGATGCCTTTCCACAGGATTTAGAAAAAAAAGGAAAAATGTGTAAACTTTTTAGAGCTGAATTTTAAATAGAAAAGGGGGAAAATGGTGAAAGGGGTGAAAGTAATGAAAGTAGTGAAAGTGGAGAAAGTGCGAAGAAATGTGATGAAAAATCTGGGAGTGTATCTCATGGAAATTTTTTCTCTCATTTTCTTGGAAGTGTCTACATTCTTAAATTCTCAAATGCCTTGAGTTTTTTATTTCTGTGTAGAAATGTCAAGTTAACTTAGAAGTGCTACTTACTCAGAAGGAGAGGGTGTCACATTACATTGCATAAAGACTGTGGATTGGTAAGGGGTTGGGAGGGGGGAGGAGGGGGGGGGGTGAGTTTTGAGAAGGGTCTCTGTAGTGAAGTGGGAGGGGGCTGCTTAATAATGCATCAACGTTTATTTCTTTCCCCACTTTCACTCACATCCTGTTTCATTTTCTCCATTTATAATTTGCATATCCTCCGTTTTCCGTTGCACTGCACTGGAGTGTCGAGTGTTGAGGGTGAATCGGCGGAAATGGAAAATGGTAGCCAGTTTTTTTCCGTCCACCTCCGCACAATTTACTTCCTTATTTCCGCTGTCATAAATATCCATTTAATATTTAATTTGCTACTTAAACATACATGCATTTGCAAACAACGCCAGGAGAGACTCAAAATAAAAAATAACCCTAAAAACAGAATGCACTATCTACAAAATGGTGTGATTCTAAAAACCTTTAAATAGAATGTTTTGCACTTTTCAAAAATGTGTAAACAGAACATTTTGTAAGTATATTTCAAAAACGTTTAAATGTAATAATTATTTTGCATTTAAAAAAAAACATTTAAATAATGTATTCTACTTTTTTTAAAAACATGCAAATGGAATAATTTACACGTTTCGAAAACCTGCAAATAGAGCATTTTGGACTTTTTAAAAACATTTAAATGCAATATTTTGTACTTTTCAAAACACATGGAGATGGAGTATTTTGCACTTTTTTAAAACATGTAAATGCAATATTTTGTACTTTTCAAAACAAGGATGTAATTAGAACATTTTACACTTTTCAAAAAACATGTAAATAGAATATTTTGAACTTTTAAAGAACATCCAAATTAAGCAATTCTGACTTTATTTAAACTCGTAATTCACATTTTGTGAATCTATTACATTTAATGCTTATTTTGCATATGGTAAAATTTAATTTTGTCTGATTTTTAAAGCGTTTTTAAAAAGGAATTTCACTACTTTTCAAAATTTCAAAATTCAAAAATTTTATTTATTTTGAAAAGCTTAACGTTTTAAGAGTTTTCTTTAAATGTTTTTAAAAATTGAAATTTTCAAAATTTAAAAAAATCTGAAATTACTTTATAGAAAACAGTTTAAGAATCAGGCAAAATCAAATTTTATCAAAGTTGGTTGAGAACTGTAGACTGTGGACGCAATAGGGATGGAAAATTTAAATATTTTAAAAAATACAATTTAAATCAGTGCGAGAATTCCATATCTGCGGAAGACTAAGCAATAATCGCTCAGCCTGCTAAGAATTGAATGGTTAATCCTATATGGCTCGGTGTAGTACGGCATAAGTTGCTAGGGTTATCTTGTTGAGTACTGTCCACAGTAATCCACTTCTTGTGGTTGCCCAGAGTCCCAGAGAAAGAACTTTTGATTTTGATCAGAAAGAAGAAAGGGAAAGCACATAGAATTGATTGTTGCAGTGTACTACGTATCCTGTTGCCGGAGTTGCCTCATTACGTATTACGAAAGCATGACTGACGCTCAGGGCTGAACATAATACGTAAACGTAGCTATATGTCATACACACAGTCCAGTGTACAGTAAAAAACGCAAGTGGTGAAAGTTGATTCTCACTAAAGGTTAATTGAGCCATCAAAAAATGTGCGCAAATGCAAAGGAAATCCATTATTATTTTTGTCCCCTCTCCAGTGCCTCACATATGGACGCACGTTCGGAGCAACGTGCACACAGGACAGGAGCTGTACGCCAAACATCCACTTTCACTTTTAATCTCGTTCCCGTTCAGGGCTTCGACTTCGTTCGTGGGGGGTCCGGCTCAAAGATGCACTCCACTCGCACACACTCGATCTTTCCTCTCCACGGCACACACGTCCACATGAATAAATATTGCCACACAAATACACAGTTTCACTTTCACCCTCTTTAACTTTCACCTTTGTCTCCCAATGCATAAGCAAGTCCTCCGACGCTCTCCCAACTTTCTCTTCGTGTTCGTGTAAATGAACACTGCACGAGGAATCATGAGCGACCCTTGCCATTCAGAAGAGATTCTGGCGCAAGATGCATGTAGCATGTAGCCAGCAAAGAAGCAAAATCACTCATTTTAATTTGAAACTTAAATGGAAATGCACTATCTACAAAAAAAAATTTAAAATAATTAAAATGATCCTAAGGGATGGAAAGAGCGTTTTGCACTTTTTAAAATGGTGTAAATAGAACATTTTGCACTTTTTAAAAGCATGCAAGTAGAATATCTAAACACTGGTAAATAGATGGTTTTGCAAATTTTAGAAGCAAGCGTAAATGGAACATTTTGGACTTTTTAAAAACATGCAAATAAAAAATTTTACACTTTTCAAACACAAGTAAATAGAACGTTTTGAACTTTTCTAAAATATATATTATGGAAATAGAACATTTTGCAATTTTAAAAAATATTTAAATAGAAGGTTTTCCAATTTTCAAAATCATGTAAATAAGATATTTTGCTTTTTTCAAAAAACATGTAAATCATGTGCAACTTTCAAAAACGGGTAAAGATAGGGCATTTTGCACTTTTAAAAAACATCGAAATAGAAAGTTTTGTAATTTTCAAAACTGTGTATATAAACAGAAGGTTTTACACTTTTTTAAATCATGTAAATAGAGCCTTTTGAACCTTTTATAAAACTTGCAATAATTACAATTTTACGAGTCTATCTAATTTAGTTTGTTTTGACAGCTCATTTTAATTCTAGCTTAAATTAGATATGGAATCATTTTGATGCTTCACTGACGATATGTAATTTGCAAGTATATACATATTACTTGTGAAAATTTAAAAGGATCCATTTGAATGCACTATGCTTTAAATGAAATGACAGATTGACGTCACTCAGGATCGTTTAGTACGACAGCAAATTATAAAAGACAGCGAAAAGGGTTGCAAATTGTACAAATTAAATCCTCACTTCTTCCGTGTTTGTTTGTGTGTTATTTAGAGGAAAAAAAACCCTCATTAAAAATTCAATTAAGTGCAGTTGATTATTGGTTTTATTTTTAGCTTCTATTGATTCTCTATTTACTGCCGGCAGCAAGATTTAATTTGGTTTTGTAGCTCGGATTGAAACTTGAAACTGGCACATTACAAACAGATAGGAGCGCTACTTAATTACTTTCACCGAACATTCGCAAATTAAGACAAGGAAAAAGAGGGAAGCACGAGTTTTATTTAATTATTTGCAAATTGCGAAAATTACCTGTGTACATTTCTAAGTAAAAGAAACACAATAGCTAATTAGGTATTTACAAGTTAATCAATATGAATACAATTTAGGAAAGGTAGGCTTTGGGCTTTGCAAGTTAGCAGCATTTTTTGAAGTTTAAATACATAACGTATTTTGTACTTTTAAAACGGCGTAAATTAGTAAGTTTTGTAATGGTGTAAATAGCGTAATTTGCAATTTAAAAAAAGGCTAAATTAGCAATTATTTGTACTTTCAAAAAAGTGTAAATAGACAATTTTACCATTTTAAAAAGGGCTAAAGTTATAGCAAGTTTTGTACTTTTAAAAAGGTGTAAATAGCGTAGTTTAAACTTTCAAAAAGGGCTAAATTAGCAAGTTTTGTACTTTCAAAAAGGTGTAAATATCGTAGTTTGCAATTTTAGAAAAAAAGCTAAATTAGCAAGTTTTGTACTTTCAAAAAGACATAAGTAGCAAGTTTCCAAGCTTTCAAAAAGGTGTAATTAACATATTTTTCACTCTGAAGAAACAGTGAATAACGTTTACAGTTTTTCCAAGCAGTAAACAGGCCGTTTTGCCCTTTCCGAACATTAAATTGTACTTTTTGCAGATTAAAAAAAAACAGTAAACAGCGCCCGTTTTGCAATTAAAAAAACCGTAAATAGCACATTTTGCTATTTAAAAAACATTAAATAGCACATTTTGTTCTTTTCTCAGTCAATAGATTCCCTTATGAACGAATGCCAAAAAATGTAGTTAGTCTCTAAATTCTAAATTAGAATCTGTTGGCATTACATTTGTGAATAACAATTATACCTTATTCAAATGTTCGAAATCGAAAAACTCACCATATAATTATTTGAAAGTAAATCCTTTAATTTACAGTAGTGCTTTTATCTGCACTAAATTGTTGTAACTACTTTTACTGTTATCAGTGGCGGATCCAGAAATGTATCACTTTCACAAAGGGGGCTAACAATGCTAGGCGGCCATCTTGGAAAATGGCAGCCCCTATCTCCTCAATGATAAAAAATGTCCTTCTAAGGAAGGCTAAAGCACCTTAGCCCCCCCCCCCCACACGCCACTTGGATGTGCCCTTGATTACAATGGTTTGGAGTGGAAAGGAAATCAAATGCTTTATGAATGGAGTGAAAGTACGGGAGAAAAAAAACAAAGGATTTCCCGCTTAGGATTTATTATTATAGAAAAACGTGAGATTTGGTCTGAGATGTGTTCTCGTGTCTATTTTTGTATCTCTCTCAGATGCAGAAGAATGCGTGGTAGTAATGCGTTGGAGGACTTAAAATGTATTCTTGGCTCAGGATGAGATTAAATGAGATATGAGAACCATTCGCCTCGCAATGTATTTTCCCAGAGATACTTTCACTTTGCTTTCACTTGGCTTCCTTCACACTCCTTCCCTCGTACTACACAATGTAACGTCTCCGTCGTATTTTGTAGGAATTTGAACGTGTCTACGAGAAACATTATGTAAGGGTTCGTCCATAAATGACTTCACGGTCAGGCTCAATGGGTCTACTTGGATATACTTACAGATAGCTGAATTTGCCCAAAAGTTATTCTGGAAACTGGAAACAAGGGTATCATATAGTGTCCTAGAAATGAAGATAGTTGGATGACATCCTTTATGGACGACCCATTATGTATGATGCACTCATGGTGAGAGGACACTCACTCAAAATAAAAAAGAACTAGTTGAAGAAAATTGCATTGTGCAAAGTACAAAGGAGGAGTAAGAGGTTCTTCTCGGGATGTGGACACGTGAGAGCCTCGCCTTGCACCCACACTACTCAACTTGAACATGTCCTTTGTAATCTTTGTGGCGGAAAGAAAGCCAACGTCTTAAAGTTTCTTCTTTTACAATCAAACAAGGCTATGTGTCTATATAGTGTCTAGCGTATTTGTGGAGGAGCACCTGTCTCTGTGTAGCCTTTTCCATATTTATGCTCTTCCTTCCAAAAAAAACTCCATTCTGAATTTTGTACTTTGAAAGGGGCTTTTCGTGTATTGTGCGTTTTCAAAAATGTGTAAATAGCGTGTCATTTGCATTTCTGAAAAAGTATTAGTAGCATTTGTTTACCTTCTTTAAATAGTCTATGTAGCTTATTTTGCACTTTTATAAACGTTACAAAAGTGGACTTTACACTATCGAAAACACAGCATATTTTGCATGTATTTTTATAAACGCACATATTTTGAATTTGAGCCAAATTGTGTTGTATTGTGTGTTTTTTCATTTTAGAAAGTTTCAAACTAGCAAATTTTGCGCTTTCAAAAAGGTGCAAAAAGCACATTTTACACCTTTAAAAATGCATAAACAAAGTATTTTGCTCTTTCAAAAACGTTTAAATAGCTTATTTTGCTCTTTTGAAAAGGTGTAAATAGGACAATTTAGACTTTTAAAAATGCACAAATAGCGTATTTTGATTTTTACAAAAGATGTAAATAGTACAATTTAGACCTTCAAAAATGCACAAATAGCGTATTTTGATTTTTACAAAAGATGTAAATAGTACAATTTAGACCTTCAAAAATGCACAAATAGCGTATTTTGATTTTTACAAAAGATGTAAATAGTACAATTTAGACCTTCAAAAATGCACAAATAGCGTATTTTGATTTTTACAAAAGATGTAAATAGTACAATTTAGACCTTCAAAAATGCACAAATAGCGTATTTTGATTTTTACAAAAGGTGTAAATAGTACAATTTAGACCTTCAAAAAATGCACAAATAGCGTATTTTGATCTTTGATAAAGGTGCAAATATTGCATTATAAATTTTCTTAAAATGTATGAATAGCGTATTTTGCTTTTTCAAAACTGCGCAAATAAAGCATTCTACATTTGTGTAAATAGTTATAGCCTTCAAAATTGAGTGAAAATATCACCTTTTGCGCTCTTTAAAATTGGTGTAAATCTTACCCCTTAGCAAAAACAAAGTATGTAGTGCAAGTACTTATGCAATTTTAAGAAAGTTTAAAAAAAGTAATTTTTGCATTTTGAAAAATATTTTTAAGAACTTTTTTAAGAGCATTTGAAATCACCTGTATTCAGTATTCATTAAGCATGTCTTTTCTTCAAAAAATAGTTCACACAATTTTTGCATTTGCCACAAAATCTGTAAATATCTAAGTTTTCTACAAAATACTTAATACAGACGAGAATACTGTGACTGAGGGGAAAGGTATAAAAGATCAAGACGTAGGTACGTAGGTAACATATTATACTACCAACGTACAATATTAAACTCGTCCCCAACCGATGTACTTGGGTGCATTGTGATCTAACGACTCCGTTTAGGGGTCGTCCATAAATGATGTCATCAAAATATCTCGATATCCTATGAGCTCCCTGTAATCAGCATAGCTATTGCACAAATGGCTATCTTTAACATGGGATTTCACCAATTTAGACCCATTAACCCCACCCGTGACGTCATTTATGGACGGTTCCTTATGACAATGGCGTATTGAACTGTGCTGCATGGAGTTTGTATCAGGTATAGAAAAGTTGGGGAGAACGGAAATGTGCCTCTGACTCTGACTGCGTGTGTGGGCTCTGTGCTGGTCGCTGGTGCTGTAGAGAAAGGAGAGTGAAAGTTGAATGTGAAATTTCATTTGGCTCTGCGAGGAGGAGTTGTTCCTGTTGGTGGGTGGATGATGGAGCAGATGAAATAAAAAAAAACGAAAAACCGAAAACCGAAAACCGTAAAGACGGAAATACAGAAAGTTGAGTCGGTGGCAGTCCGGGTCTTTTGTTGGACGTTGTTGTTGGGAAAGTGATGTGTGGGGAGTTGAAGCAGAAGGAAACTTTCCCCGTCCATCGCGCCCCCCACACACACACAAAATGCGTATGTTTCTCAACTTTCAACTTTTATTCTCCAAAGATTCTCGCTTTGTTTCATCCATTCAATCCCTTTTATTGTATATCACTTCATAAAACTTTAAAATGTCCCATCTACAATCAATGTCTTTTTTATATTCTGTTCCATTACATTGTCCACATTTTTTTACTAGGCTTATTCCCTCGTATATGGCAACAATAATTTGAGAAGATATTCTTCTTTGCACTCAGTTGGTTTGTCAGTAATTTTCTAAATAATTTTAAATCCTAAAAAGTTGCATGCTTGGGTATTACAAATTTACACACTTTAAAAAAGTTAAAACATAAATTAATTCACACTTTTTCAAAAAGTTAGAAAAAATTAATTTACACCTTTCAAAAGAGTTTAAAGAAATTAATTTACACTTTTTAAAAATCTGAAAGAAATTAATTATTGATAATTTTTTTAAAAGTTTAAAAAAATATTTTGCACACTTTTAAAACAGATTTTAAAACAATTTAAACTTTTTAAAAGAGTTAAAAAAGATTAATTTTGCACTTTTTTAAATAGTTGAAAAAGATTGATTTTGCACTTTTTTAAAGAGTTGAAAAAGATTGATTTTGCACTTTTTTAAATAGTTGAAAAAGATTGATTTTGCACTTTTTTAAATAGTTGAAAAAGATTGATTTTGCACTTTTTTAAATAGTTTAAAAAAATATGTTGCACCTTTTTAAAAAGTATAAATAAAATATTTTACAACTTTTAAAAAAGTTTAAATATTTTACACATTTTTAAAATGCTTAAAAAAATATTTTACACCTTTTCAAAAAGTTTAAAAAAAAATTATTTGCATTTTTTCAAAAATTGAAAAAAATATTTTCACGTTTTCAAACATGTCTAAAAAATATTGCAATTATTCACAAAATATTCTAAAATTATAAAAATGCAGTGTATTTAAATAATTTAAAAAATAATTGCCTACATTAAAAAATTATATTGAGCTAAAAAAATCCTTCATTTTTTAATTCTATTTTTTTTTCAAATTTGAAACTAAATGAACAATAAAAATTGCAACTTGTAGTTTTTACCAAAAATTTTAGCAAAATATCAAAATGTGAAAATCATAAATTGAAGATTCAGAATTTCCATTAAAGTTTTACAATACACTAAAAAAAACTACAGAACACTAAATTTGATGGTTCCACTTACACACGCATTTTCTAATAAGTTTATTGAGCACTTTAACCTTTAAGAGGCTTAAAATGAAATGCTATACGAATATTGTGTGTATCATGAATGCGTTGAGTACATATGAGATTTTGTTTCTTGCAGCGCATGGCTTTATAAAGTGGAGATGTTTTATCTGAAATTTTGAATTGACGTAGATTTGCATATTTATGTGGGATTATATATGTTTCACCTTTAACGAGACTCTAACGTGACTGTCCCGTGTGTTGGGTGTTGGAAGGAGACGAGACTGTGTGGAGCTTTAGTCCTCCGAATAGAGAGTGAAATAATCCCCAAAATCTTCTCTGCTTTCTCCGTGACTTTCTCTGACTTTCTCTCTTTCACTGGCGGAGGAAGGGGAGCGAGAGGAAAATTGTGAGAGGGCAGAAAAACTAAAGGAAAGTTGCATTCTCGGATTTTGGATTGCATCGCATTCAATTGACTTAAGCTCCTGACTTTGGGGCCTGGATCCCAAAAAAAAGAGAAAGTCCACATGTCTCGTCGTAGATTCTACTTTCTACAATAATTCTACTCCTCCAAAAAAAAACAACTCCAATCTACAATCTACAATGTCCAACGTAAGCAGAGACAGACAATCGTTGTTAGGGATCGTTCATAAATGACGTCATTAAAAATTGTAATTTTAAGAACCCTACAGGACTCCGATGTCATTAGCTTTAAAATTGCTACCAATATTCACGGTAGATCTAGATCTATGAACCCCATCGATGACGTTAATTGTGTACGACCCCTCGTAGGAATTGTACGAGAGACGAGAGAATGAAAGTTTAGTTTGGTTGGGATGAGGAGGAGCGTCTGTGTCTGTGGAGTGAGAGATGCTGAGAATGAAAATGGGAAAACGGATGAAAGGGAAAATTCGGACCGTTCTGCTCCCCTCTTTCTGCTGCTGAGGTCGACGTCCCTTAGAGGAAGCATTAGGAGGCATTACACACACTACTAAATACAAACCGGGACGCTCCAAACTGCTACCGTCTACACAACCTATCCTCACTCTCGTCCCATGTCCAGTCTCCAAATGACGCAAGTTCTAAAATCCAAATGTTGTTCAAAACTTGAGGGGGCGTATCCAGGGCCGGATAATGTGACCAGCGCAGGAAGCCCCCGCTGCTTGAATTTTCTCAAAACATGTGAATGGAACATTGAGCATTTTTCAAAAATATGGAAGCCGAATATTGAGACTTTTCAAAAACTTGCAAAATAATTTTTTTTGTACATTTCAAAAACATGGAAATAAAACATTTTGCACTTTTCAAAAACATGGAAATAAAACATTTTGCACTTTTCAAAAACATGGAAATAAAACATTTTGCACTTTTCAAAAACATGGAAATAAAACATTTTGCACTTTTCAAAAACATGGAAATAAAACATTTTGCACTTTTCAAAAACATTGAAATAAAACATTTTGCACTTTTCAAAAACATGGAAATAAAAATTTTTTCACTTTTCAAAAACGTGGAATTAAGAAATTTTGCACTTTTCAAAAACATAAAAATAATTCATTTTGCACTTTTTAAAAACCATGTAAATAGAACATTTTGCACTTTTCAGAATCAAGTAAAAAAGCATTTTGCACTTTTCCAAAACATGTAAATACAACATTTTGCTTTACGAAAGAAAACCATCGATAAAATCAAAATGGTGGATTTTGGATGGAAACAAATTGCTGCCTAAAACCAATTCCATCGTCCGGTGCTGGGCGTATTAGCGGGATTCAAAAATTTATAATGAATGTTTAAAATTGCCTTGTAGTCGAAATTTTTTATTTTTAGGAACCGTCATGTTCAAAATTGCTTAAGTTCAAAATTTATTGTGTACAAAGTTTTTTATTTCTGTAAAGTAAGTCATGTTCGAATATGTTTCTGTTCAAAATCTTATTATAATTTGTAAAATCCCGCCCATATAAAAATAATATAAAATCTTCAAAGTGAAAATATTTAAATACTCAAAATCGTTTTTTGAAAATTATTTTTGACTAAAAAAGGAACAAAAATTTGCTTGAGAAAGCGGTGCAGGTTTCAAACTTGGCACATTTTAAATGTACACTCAATAACGTCTACACTATTTAGTTGTAACCTTACAGCAAAAACAAACTACTACTTCCGACGCCGACGTCCACCACGCATTTCACATTCGGACAGACTTTCCCCTCTGCTTTCCTTTGATGAGTGTAGAGCGTAGAAAGTAGCGTAGAATATACCCAGGAATTATGATTCCCTCGTTTCTGTATAACCTCTCGAACGCCAAAAACTCAAGAACCAAAAAAGTTTTTAGAAAATTAAAGTTAGGGATCGTCCATAAATGATGTCATCGGTAAGGTGGGTGGGTCTAGCCGGTGTTGGAAATTGATAACATGCATTTTTAAATTTAGCCGTTTGTGCAATGTTATAAATTCATGGTATGTTGATGGGTAGGTGTTTGGGTTCAAAAAGAGAAATAATGTTCAATAATCATTTATGGACCATCCCCATGTATAAGCATTAGAAAAAATTTAAAAATGTTTGGAGATAAGTATGTCGTCTATGAAGAACCAAAATAACCCCATATCCATTTTTAATTAAAAACAATATCAACCATCTACAAAAATATTCAAATATGTCTTGAAAGCATTTAAATAGAACATTTTCAACTTTTCAAAAACATGGAATTAGAACATTTTGCACTTTTAAAAAACAAGCAAATAGAACATTATACAATTTTCAAAACCATGGAATTAGAAATTTTTGCACTTTTAAAAACCATGAAATTAGAAATTTTTGCACATTTTCAAAAACATGGAATTAGAAATTTTTGCACATTTTCAAAAACAAGCAAATAGAACATTATACAATTTTCAAATCCATGGAATTAGAAATTTTTGCACATTTAAAAAACATGGAATTAGAAATTTTTGCACATTTTCAAAAACAAGCAAATAGAACATTATACAATTTTCAAATCCATGGAATTAGAAATTTTTGCACTTTTAAAAAACATGGAATTAGAAATTGTTGCACCTTTTCAAAAACATGGAATTAGAAATTTTTGCACTTTTAAAAACCATGAAATTAGAAATTTTTGCACCTTTTCAAAAACAAGCTAATAGAAAAATTTTACACTTTTTAAAAAACTCGTAATTAACATTTTACGCATGTTTCTCATTTTGTTTTGATGACATGGCTCATTTTGATTTTCGATTAAATCGGATATGCGTCATTTTGGATCTTCACACAGGATTTGGTGTATGTGTAAATGGTGGAATTTGGAAAGAATAAAAATACAAAGTGGAATTGACCGATTGCATCATTAACGACGACAATCACACCGCAGTTCCTGTCACGAATGCGATGACAATGCAGTGGCTCGCAGTGCTCTGTGCAAATGAAGGAAGGGAATTTTGGGCCCATTGAGGCCCATTCATTTTTCTGTCACCTCCACTTAATGTTCATGTGGGAAAGCGACGGGCGGATGAGGACTCATTAAGGACACAACTTTATTACTTGTAAAAGCTTCCCACTCAACAATTAACTTTGAACGCTACGTACTTTGGGACAATGCAATGATTTATATGGAGGCTTTTTTGACGAGTCAAAATCATTGGTAAATCTGCTTTTAGAAGTCAAGAATACTCATAGCCTATTTTTATATTCGTGAAGGTGGAAAATACAAATACATAATTATTGTGCCTTTTAATTCTTTTTGATAGTGCAAAAGATGCTATGTGTACGTTTATTATGGAGGTTGGAAGTACAAAATATACGCTTTTTAAATCTTTTTTGAAGAGCAAAATTGATAATTGTTGCTATGTTGAAAGTGGAAGGTGCGCTATTTACTTGAATTTGAAAGTGAAAAATATAAGCTATTTATACATTTTTGAAAGCGCAAAATGCAGTATTTGTGCACACATTTCTGAAATTCCAAAATAAGGTTTTTTTGCAATGTTTTGAAACTGTAAAACATGTACATACACTGTACTATTTTAAAGGTGCAAAATACTCTAATTACAACTTTTTAAAAAGGGCAAAGTTACTCTATTTATGCATTTTTAAAAGTTCAAAATTGGCAATTTACTTCATTTTGAAAGTGCAAAAAAAGGTATTTCCAACTTTTTAAAAGTGCAAAATACGCTATTTAAACTTGTTTTAAGTGCAAAATTGGCAATTTACGCCATTTTGAAAGTGCAAGATACGGAATATACATGGTTTTGAAATGCAAAATACGTTATTTTATAAATCTTAAAAGTAAAAATTGTGCTATTTACATCTTTTTGAAATACTCAATTTACAAATTTACACGGCTCAAAAGTGTAAAATGGGCTGCTTCCTTTTGAAAATGCTAAAAGCCACACGTGCAATTGCTATGCTACTAGAAAATAGCTGAGAAGCTAATTGGGCCCATTTAGTGTCCGCAAGCCGCAAGAACGTTTTAATGAAACCTTCCCACTTGTCATTCTATAACCAGGATGTGTGTCACTTCATGCAGTTACTGTGGAAGGAAGACACCAACAATGAGACGTGAGATTGACTCCTAATGATGAGGCTGACCCACGTGTAGCAATTATGCAATTCACAAATGCACAACGGGGCAGAAGTAGTTTTAAATGCGAATATCTGAGGATGAGAGTACCTGGATTATTTATCATTTTCCTGGAATCACTCCTTTCAACTCTCCATTTGTTAAGGGGTCGTCCACAAATGATGTCATGAGCGGGGTAAATGGGTCTCTTTGGATACTGATGACATCTCATGTTTAAATTAGCCACTTACGCAATGCCTAATACGATGACCTATAAAAATTGAAAAATTTCGATGACATCATTTATGGACTATCCCTACGTTGTAGGGGTGGAATAATATAAAAAAAAGTAGGAAATGGAGAAAGGAAGAGGCACTCCACGCACTTGACACTAGTACAGAAATACCTGACACTTTTATTGTCACTATTTCTATTTTTTATGTGATAATACACACTTTTCCTAAAGCTTTGCCATTTTTTTTAGAGTTTATTTCTTTGCGAGGTTTGATTTACGTCATTCTTAATTTTCTCCCTTGCTTCCATTTAATTATGCGTCATATCACCTTTCATTTCTAAATAAAAACTATGCACCAAACGTCAAAAGGCTGAATTTAATGTTGATAGCAAGTTATGCATTTTACCATTTTAATTTTAAAATAAAACTAAATTACTTGTATTGTATTTTTTTTAAAGCTCAAAACAACGTAATTCGGCTGTTTCAAAAATTTGGATTAAATCCCCTTTCCGGTACTTTCAAAAAGGTGCTTAAATAGTGTGTTATGCACTTCCAAAAAGAAATAAATCTTTATTTTTGTTAGTTTGTAATTATAGTGTGGATAGCGCATTTTGCACTTAAAAATGTGTTTAACTAGCTTGTTTTGCACTCTCAAAAAAGATGTAAACAGCTTTTTATAAATTAAGAAAAGATGTAAAATTGATTCCTTTCCATTTTCGAAAAGGTATTAATAGTGCATTTATAGTTTTAAAATGGTGTGATTAGAGCATTTTATATTTAAAAAAAAGTAAATAGCGTATTTTGCACTTCTGAAAAGGTATTACTAGAGTATTTTTGAGTACTGAAATGGTGCAGTTAGAGCATTTTGCACTTTTAAGAAACAGTAATTAGTGTATTTCGCAGTTTTCAAAATTCAAAAATAGCATATTATACTGCACATTCAAAATGTTTTAAGCAACTTATTTTGCTCAGTCAGATTAGTGCAAACAGCGTATTTTGCGTTTTGAGGGAGTTGCAAATAGTGCATTTTGCTCCTTTAAAAGGGTACAAATAGCATAATTTACACTTTAAAAATTGTGTAAGCAGTGTATTTTGGATTTTTTAAAAGTTGTAAGTAGCATATTTTGCACCTTCCAAAAGCCGAAAATGGCGTATTTTGAACTTTCAAAGAGGTATTACTAACATATTTTCTAGCTTTAAAATGATGTAATTAGAGTAGTTTGCACTTTCAAGAAACAGTAAATATGTGTATTTTGCAGTTTTAAAAAGGTGTAAATAGCATATTTGACATTTTTTAAAATGTGCAATTATCGTATTTTGCACCTTGCAAAAGCTAAAAAATAGTGTATTTTGCACTTTCAAAAAGGTGTAAATAGCGTAATTTCCCCTTACAAAAAGAGGTAGATACTTTATTTTGCTCCGTTTAAATAACTCAAACTAGCAACTCTGAAAAGCTGTCATTTAAAAAATGCTTTAATAAAATACAAAAGTTTGAATATACTTTTTAAAATTAAACAATACATCATTGAATTCCCATTCCAGTTTGAGGACCATGAAAATGTGAATAGAATGAAATGCTTCGTTTTCCCTGCTGACCGTTGCGTTGGCCTTTGGACGCTGTTGGGATTTTGGGATGGCGCAATTGAGACGGAGATCTATTTTGCTATTGATGACACTCCTGTAATTATTTCCCACGAATCTCTCTCCACATTCTTCCCGTGCGTCGCTCTGTTGCTTTTTGCTTTTGCTGGGCTCAAGTTTTGGTCTTTGCCCTTCACACAATTCGCTCCCGTTTGACTTCAGCTTCTAGGATTTCGTGTGAGCCAACTTCCTCTCACAGTCTCCCGTCCTAAATAATTAAACATCCAGTCCAAACTTTAACCCAACAATGTTACTTACTCCTCATAAATTAATTTGTGGAGGGGTCGTCCATAAATGATGTCATCCAAATATTTACAATTCCAATCCCCCTGTATGCAGGTTGTAACGATTGCGTAAATGACTATTTTTGACATGGGATATCATCAGTGTCCAAGTATTACTGGCCCGTTGACCCTTTACGCGTGACGTCATTTACGGACGATCCTATACTCTGAATATTAGCAATATAGTATTACGCCCATCCTACGTTATATACCTATCGTATTTCCTATATAATTGTACGCGGGCCGGTAATAGTATACGTGGGACATTATTTTATTCTACTATTTACTCTGCTTTTATAGTCTTTCTATTTTTAAAAATGTAGCTGGAAAATTTTGCATTTAAAAGAACATGAAATCAGAACATTTTGCATTTCTAAAAAGCGTTTATATAGAACAGTTTGCATTTTCTAAAAACCTTTAATTAGAACATTTTGCATTTTCTAAAAACCTTTAATTAGAACATTTTTCATTTTCTAAAAACCTTGAATTAGAACATTTTGCATTTTCTAAAAACCTTTAATTAGAACATTTTGCATTTTCTAAAAACCTTTAATTAGAACATTTTGCATTTTCTAAAAACGTTTAATTAGAACATTTTGCATTTTCTAAAAACGTTTAATTAGAACATTTTGCATTTTCTAAAAACCTTTAATTAGAACATTTTGCATTTTCTAAAAACCTTTAATTAGAACATTTTGTTTTTTTTTAAGTTTTAATCAGAACAAAAACCTCTAATTAGAACATTTTGCATTTTATTAAAACGTTTAATAAGAACATTTTGCATTTTTTAAAAACGTTTAATTAAAAAATTTTGCATTTTAAAAATACCTTTAACTAGAACATTTTGCATTGTTTTGAAACCTTTAATTAGAACATTTTGGATTTTTTAAAAACCTAAAATTAGAAAATTTCACATTTTTCAAAACCTAAAATGAGACATTTTTGCATTAGAAAAATCACACGTTAATATGCAAGTTTCCTCCCATTACAAAAATTTCAATTAAAAACAAATTAAATTTAAACAAATAATTGAAGCTTAGACCCCTGTGATTCTACTTCATAAGGGCTTGTCCATAAATTATATCATCGAAATATCGTCATTTGTAGGACACTTTGACCCCCCCCCCCTCCACTGTAATGAGCTTCTCCAATGCGTAAATGGCTAACTTTAACATGGGACGTCACCAATATCCAAGTAGACCCATTGACTCTACTCGTGATATCATTTATGGACGACCCCTAACATTTTTGATGGTTACTAATTAATTTTTCATAATTAAAAATAAGCCAAAATAAACATGGTCCTCCCTGTTCTTCAAATATCAAATATATGAATTGAATAAACAAAACTAAAACGTAAAAGCATTTAAAGGAGCAATACGCACTGGTGTGGCTGGGGCAGACAGACAGCTGATGTGAGAGCTGGAATAATTATTACTGTAGTACAATTTGTGTTGAAAGAAAGTAAACAACTCCCTTTTGGGCTTTGCTTTATTTTCCACCTTTGCTATATGGGAACGTCCATAAATTGCGTCGTACAAAAATTGGAAATATTGAATCCCGCTGTACCCACTCCATTTTGGAAGGCACCTCCATGCAAAAGGATAGGGAGCTTGAACCTCCCCCCCCCCTCCAAAAAAAGAGAATGCACTGCGTAATTTATGGACGCACCCTGTGTGCTCGTGAATCCTGTTGTTGCTGTTGATGCAGTGGTGTCATTGGAGTAAATTGTAAAATTGTTGGTTTACCTTTTGTGTGTGGACGGTGAACGGTGTCGCCTTCGCATGTTCATAAAAAAATCCAATCAAAATCCGGCCGCAGTGTATTTACTCCATTTCCGCGCTCGTGCAACCAAAGTGTTGGAACTTCGGGGTCGTCCATAAATAATGTCAGACAAATTGTTACATTTCTATAGTATCATATGTCCCCACTGGCATCAGCTTAACTACTGGCTATCTTTAACTTAAGCTAACATCAGTATCTAAGAACCCTACCCGTGACATCATTTATGGACGACCCCTTTGGGAGCGTCGAGTGGACGGAAAATGTAATCAGTCAATCAAAAGGCGGATATGTCATTTCCACAGACGGTCTTGGTTCCATGGTTTCCACGAATCATAATGCCCAATATTAAAAGGCCCATATTACCATTGATTGATACAGGCCGCCAAATACATGCACAAGAGTCTGGCGGTGAGGATGCCCGGTTCCGGTCCCGGTGTCCCGGTCCGGGTAATAGGTGGGAAACTGTTGTGGGTTGAATAAATGAAGGAATGCGGAGTGTGGCGGGAAATGTGCGGGGAAACGAAATTCAAAACTCACCTGTGCGCCAGGGAACTCATAAATCAGCCCCAGCAACACACATCCATCTCCACGCCTCTCAGCCTCCAAACAACCGCCTGTCAAAATCTATCACACGACCAAGAATAATTACACTCTTTTCCACTCGCCCAAATTCCCTCTGCAGTGTTTACACCGTATTTTTAAAGCATGATACATCTGCTGCTGTGTAGAGAAATTGTGCAAGTATACTTTACATGCAAACTCAGCTATTTGCAAATGGTTTCGGAAATGCGAAAATGCATAGCGTGTGCTATTTTCATCTTTTTGGAAGTGCTAAAAGTAATTTAAGACTTTTTTAAACAACAAAATATGCTACTGACGCAGTTTTGAAATTGCAAAACAATTTACTCATTTTTTGAAAGCACAAAATAAGCTATTTAAGCTTTTTTGAAAGTGAAAGCTACGCTATTTACATGTGTTTGACAGTGCAAAATATGCTATTTACAAGTTTTTAAAATGGCAAACTACGCTAGTTACATGTTTTAGAAAGTGCATACTACGCTATATACACTTTTTTGAAAGTGCAAACTACGCTATTTACATGTTTTCGAAAGTGCATACTACGCTATATACACTTTTTTGAAAGTACAAACTACGCTATTTACTTTTTTTGAAAGTGCAAACTGCGATATTTACTTGTTTTTGAAAGTGCAAACTACGCTATATACACTTTTTTGAAAGTACAAACTACGCTATTTACTTTTTTTTTGAAAGTGCAAACTGCGCTATTTACATGTTTTTGAAAGTGCATACTACGCTATATACACTTTTTTGAAAGTGCAAACTACGCTATTTACATGTTTTAGAAAGTGCATACTACGCTATATACACTTTTTTGAAAGTACAAACTACGCTATTTACTTTTTTTGAAAGTGCAAACTGCGCTATTTACACTTTTTTGAAAGTACAAACTACGCTAGTTACACGTTTTGAAAGTGCAAACTACGCTAGTTACACGTTTTGAAAGTGCAAACTACTCTACTTACACGTTTGTGAAAGCTCAAAACTTGCCAATTAAAGCCTTTTTTTAAGCACGAAATATGTTTTTTTCACCTTTTTGAAAATGCAAAATTTACTATTTACACTTTTGCAACTATAAAAATATAAAATTTAGCCCATTTAGAAAGTACACACTAATTTAAATGTGCATTTGACTCCATTTATTTCCATACTTCAAGTGCAAAATCCCCTGTTTAAAGTTGTTTAGAAATGTCATTAAAATAGGAGGCATATTTGATGACGTGGGTGGGTGCGACTGAACGGAGCTTCGGCTTCGACGAAGGTGCGAATTCTTCATAAAATCATCTTTAGTGCTTCACGCTGTAAAAGTAATTGGCAGTTGTCTGAGGCGTGAATTACGTACGTGCTAACGATAACACTGCGTAGGAACGACTAATGAATAAATCATGATTAATTTCGCAAACAAAAACAGCTGTTAGCACTTATGGGCAATTATGTTGCTCTTTTCATCTGTTACATTTTGCAATTGTACATCCAACTACTTATAGTTACACTACACATTACAACAGATATGCCATTTAGTCCTATTTGCATTTCGTGTTCCGTGTCGCATTATTCACTATGACTGTATTACAGCTACATACGCTCGGACTGTGTGAGCTGAAAAATTATAAATTAGGGATCGCCCACAAATGACGCTATGGAAAAATCTCCATTTCTATATAGGACCCTGTGACCCATGACAAGCTTAGCCATTGCATAGATGGCTATTTTTAACATGGGAGGTCATGAGTACCCAAGTAGATCCATTGACCCTACTCGTGACGTCATTTGTGGAGGATCCCTTAATTTAAAGGGTCCCCTCATATGCCACGACAATAACAACGATTCAGCCATAGGCCATATATCGTGTGTGAAGAACCAAAATGGCCCATATTCAATTTAAACTAGAATTTAAATGAGCTATGTCAGAAAAACATAATGAGACATCAGTAAAATGTTAATTCCATGTTTTTGAAAAGGTGCAAAATGTTCCAATTCCATGTTTTTGAAAAGCGTAAAATGTTCTATTTACATATTTTTGAAAAGGTTCGAAATGTTCTATTTGCATGTTTTTTGAAAAGGTGCAAAATGTTCTATTCCCATGTTTTTAAAAAGGTGCAAAATGTTCTATTCCCATGTTTTTAAAAAGGTGCAAAATGTTCTAATTCCATATTTTTGAAAAGGTGCAAAATGATCTATTTAAATGGTTTTGAAAAGCGTAAAATGTTCAATTTACATATTTTTGAAAAGGTGCAAAATGTTCTATTTGTATTTTTCTAAAGCGTAAAATGTTGTATTTCCATATTTTTTAAAAGCGCAAAATATTCTATTTAAATGCTGTCAAGACATATTTGTATATTTTTGTAGATAGTGAATATTGTTTTTAGCTGCAAATGGATATGGGTCATTTTGGTTCTTCACATGCGGTATTCGCATCATAAATTTTAAATTTTTATGCAAGGACAGACAGACACGAAAATTAAATGTTTAAAAATTATTGCATCTCTTTATTTTGTGAATTAAATTTTCATTTATTTTTTACGAATTCCCGCGTTCTTTCCTCTGGGTCGGTTTCGTTGGCTGGACGCGAATGTAAAAATGTAAATGCACTCACTGCAACAGAAACAGAAACAGAAGCAACTTTATTTTGGACTTGAATTAATTTGGGAAAAATTATGAATGAAACGAAACCATCCTGAAGACTCTTGATCAGTGACCAGAACCAGAACCAGAACGCCAGCAACATAACTGTGTTTAATTTAACGGAAATTTAAAATGCTTTCATGGAAATGGTTGTTTACGTTTACATGTTATAATTACTTTGCGTATTTATCTCATATCCTGGTCCTGCTGGTCTGGTTCTGCTATGCTGCAGTAGTACAAACTTGCTCAAGTTGAAACATGGCTTGTTATTGTTTTTTTTATTTAGTTGTAGATGCAACTTTGAAGATAAGGGATCCTCCAAAAATGACGTCATCCAAATTATCCCTAGTTTATGACCACGCACCTATGCTATGTGGTGTGTGATCAGTCTAACATTACATAATTACACGGCTATATTTACCATATCTTGTGTCAAGAACCAAAATGACCCATATCCAATTTAAGCTAGGATCAAAATGAGCTATGTCATACAAAAAATTTAGAAACATGCGTAAAATGTTAATTTAAGAGCTTTTGAAAAGTGCAAAATGTTCTAATTCCATGTTTTTAAAAAGTGTAATATGTTCTATTTAAATGGTTTTGAAAAGTGTAAAATGTTCTATTTGCATGTTTTTGAAAAGAGTAAAATGTTTTTGAAACGGTGCAAAATGTTCTATTCACATGTTTTTGAAAAGTGTAAAATGTTCTATTTGCATTTTTTTGAAAATTGTAAAATGATCTATTTACATTTTTTTGAAAAGCGTAAGATGTTCCCATTGCATGCATTTTAAAATTGTAAAATGTTGTATCTACATAATTTTAATAATTGCAAAATGTTGTATTTACATATTTTTGAAAAGTGTAAAATGTTCTATTTAAATTCTCTCAAGACATATTTGAATATTTGTGCAGATAGTTGATATTTTTTTAGCTAAATATGGATACGGGTAATTTTGATTCTTCACATACGATATGGCATATCACCAATTGCTGACTAGACCAACTAACCGTTACCATACCGCTAACGTCATTGATGGACCACCCCTAATTTACAAACGAGGTTTAAATTGCAAACTACTGGTATAATTATATATAGCTTCTGTCGATTGGAAGGAGCAAAATGCGTCATTTACAAAAGCGTTTTGAAAAAGCGAGAAATGTGCCATTTAAATGTTCTTGTCAAAACTGTAAAAATGTTAATCACCAAACTTTTTTACCTACAGACAGTTTTCAAATAATTTGTTTGTTTTTTTTTCAAAATTTCAGAAATCTACAATTGCAGTTGTTTCTCCATAAAGGAAGATAGAAAAGTTGTACGTAAATTCCTACATTCTTCAAATATTCCAATACGTGGAACGTGAAACTTTCAACCTGCAATTTCCGCGATAAATTATTAAGTAATACAGATAATTTTTGTAAAACCAACCAAAAGGAAGGAATACAATCCAAGAGACTGACATGCGTTTAAATTGAACTAATAATCCCAGAAAATATCTGAATCTGCTACTACACACACATACGAGAGGGTTACATTTCGCCAGTGAAGAATCAAAACAACCTATTTTCTATATTTTTAGCTAAAAATAAAATGCACTATCTGCAAATAAAAAATTAAAATATCATGATCCTAAAATTATGTAAAATTAGGTCGTTTTGGTTTTTTTCAAAAACATTAAAATGGAAAATTTTGCACTTTTTAAAAACATGCAAATAGTACATTTTGTAGTTTTCAAAATCTCGCTAATAGAACAATTTTGAACTTTCAAAAACAGGTAAAAGAAAAATTTTGCGGTTTTTTAAAACGCTCATATAGAAAATTTCTTGGAACTTTTCAAAAACAGTCAAATAGAACATTTTACCATTTTTAAAATCACTCAAATGGAACATTTTGCATTTTTTAATAACACCCAAATAGAACATTTTGAATTTTCCAAAAACATGTAAATGGAATATTTTCCAGTTTTTTAAAATGCTCATATAGAACATTTCTTGAAACTTTTCAAAAACAGTCAAATACAAAATTTTGAAAGTTTGAAAATCACTCAAATAGAACATTTTACACATTTAAAAAACAAGTAAATAGAACATTTTGTATTTTTCAGAAACTCGTAAAATTAACACATTACACATCTACCTAATTTAAAGTATTTTTGACATAGCTTATTTTAGTTCTAGCTTAAATTGGATGTAGGCCATTTTGATTCTCCAGAGAGATTTGCTGTGATATTATGTAAAAGGATCTTCACGTCTTTGGACACTGAACAAGAAGATGAAGATGGAAAATGAAAAAATAGGAAAACAGAAAAGAGATTTAAACGACAGCCACAGTTGAACAAAGAACAAACTCCAAGTCTCCATGTGATTAGATTGTGAATAAACAAAGTGGCAAAAACTTGTGTCTTCTATCTACGTTTTGACTTACACACAAACTGAATTATTGCATTCTTGAATGGAGCTGTGTTCATTGGGGCCATGCACATATGACGTCAGCTAACAGTTTTTCCAGTGGGGCGAGACCCGCCATACTAATAGCCTTCTCCTTATGCACTCTGAACTGAAAGTATTTGAATGTCCACCCATCATCGTTAGAAAATGGAAGGAGGGAATGTTTTGTTAGGACGTCATATGTGGATGGCCACTTCCAGTAACTCCCCGGGTATTTTTAGCATTGAATGAAATGGGGAGGATTTTGTATTTTTTAATAGTCTCCAGTTTCTAATTACTCCGAGTGTCCCATAGTCCTCAAGAAGCAAAGTTTAAAAGTTTGACGTAACTCCCCTGGGAGTTATTTGGAGATTTACGGTACTTGTTTCTATATTTGCTACGTTAACAGTTTCCGAGTCGAGTCCATATCTACAGCCTAGGAATCGTCCATAAATGATGTCATCGAAAAAACATCATTTTTATGACCCTATGACCGCCACGTAAAATGGCGAAATGGCTTAATTACATGTTTTTAAAAACGTGCAAAATGGCATATTTACATGTTTTTAGAAAGATAAAAAGTAGTCTAATTACATTTTTTTTGAAAAGGCGCAAAATGTCTTATTTTGTTGATTTGGAAAGACGCGAAATGATTTATTTACATGTTTTTGGAACGATGCAAAATGGTCTGATTACATGTTTTTTAACAGGTGCAAAATGGTTTATTTTGATGTTTTTTAAAAGGTGCAAACCGGCTTTTTTTGGTGTTTCTTAAAAGGTGCAAAATGGTCTAATTACATGTTTTTGAAAAGGCGCAAAATGTCTTATTTTGATGTTTTTGAAAATATGCAAAATTCGCTTAATTACATGTTTTAAAAAATGTGCAAAACAGTCTGTTTACAAATGATTATTGACTTAGGGATCGTCCACAAATGGCGTTATCAAAAATTCCCATTTTTATGACTTCCTCGTCATGACCTAAAGCACTGAGTAAATAGGAATCTTTAACACGGGATGTCATGAATGAGTATCCAAAGCGACCCATTCACCCTATGGATGACGTATTTTCTGGACAACCCCCGTACAGATTATGCTTCCAAGATAAGGAACGCAAAGGTAATTCAATGTACATTTGCGAAGAGTCTGTACTTAAGGCAGCGAGACATTAGTGCTAATGCAAGAGACGAAGACGAACAGGTGAGACGATTGTGAGACGGACGGAGAAGGGAGCTCATCATCCGCTGGCTGAATTTGGAATGAATGATTTGTGTTTGTGGAGATGCGATGGAGATGCGGTGGAGATGCGATGGGGGACGGAATTCAATTGTTTATTCATATTTTGGACGTTGAAGTTGAAGGACGCTCTCTCCCTCCGACTCCGTTCACTCTCAGAGAAAGAAGGAAAAAATGTGGAGAAGAAGAGGACAGGTAGACGCGTAGCGTTGGACGTTGATGTGGTGGATCATGTTTCGTCCGTCTCTCGTGTCTCCGTCCGTGGACTGCGAGGGAAGCCGGTGGACGGGATGCGATGGGGAGATGCGGTGGGGGAAGGAAATAAAGGGCGTGGGATAAAGAGGGTGAAGATTCTCCTTCCCCTCCACGAAGCAATTCAAAGGTCGGAGATGCAGGAGAAGACGAGGAGACTGCGAGGAAGGGAAACAAGTCCAAGGAGAAGAAGCAAAGTGGGTGCAGAGCTCAATTCCAACTCACCCCTCCACCACCACCACCACCACCACCACCACCACCTCCACCTCCATCCATCCAACACCGGAGCCAGTCCAACTTCCTCCACCACCAAACGCAACTACCACCACTCTCCATTTATGAACGTATCCTAAGTCAAGAATCAAAAAGGCCAATCTCCACTTTGAGCTCAAGTTAAAATAAGCTATGTCAGAAAAACTATCAATACGAAACATGAGCAAAATGCTAATTATTACGACTTCTTGAAAAGTGCAAAATGTTTTATTTCCATGTTTTTGAAAAGTGCAAAATATTTTATTTGCATGGTTTTGAAAAGTGCAAAAATTTTCATTAACATATTTTTGAAAAGTGCAAAATGTTTTATTTCCATGTGTGGAAAAACGTGGAAAATTTTTTATTTCCATGTTTTTAAAAATAGCAAAATGTTCTATTTACATATTTTTGAAAAGTGCAAAATGTGTGATTTCCATGTTTTTAAAAAGTGCAAAATGTTTTATTTCCATGTTTTTAAAAAGTGCAAAATGTTTTATTTCCATGTTTTTAAAAATAACAAAATGTTCTATTTACATATTTTTGAAAAGTGCAAACTGGTCCATTCACATTTGTTTCTAAAATGCAAAATTTATTATTGCAACGTTTTTGAAAAGTGTAAAATTCTCTATATACATGGTTTAGAAAAATGTAGTACACTTCAATTGCATGTTTTTTTGAAAAGTGCAAAGTTTTCAATTTACATGTTTTCCAAAAGTACGTGCAAAATGTTGCATTTTGTGTTGGCTTTCAAGGTGATGTTATTTATTTGTGCAGATACTGCATTTTGGTTTTAATTAAAACGGATGCGGATAATTTTGATTCTTCACTCGCACTCAGGATATGTGTGCAAATGTACGTTCTCCTTTTTTCCTCGTACTACCATCTCTGCACTGTACTGCTTCGTCTGGTCCACTGTTTCTGTGTCTGTCTGTGTGTCTGGAATGTGTGGCAGTAGACGGTGGACGGGACGAGGGATTTCTGAAAAGGTAGTACACACATTTTATTCACATCCCCAGATTCAGATGGATCACGTGAGTGAGATGGATTCCCACTACGTCCCTCCGACAACCAAATGTGTACATATGTGTAGCGTATGAGTAAAGGCCAGACTCCGCGTAAGCCACTCGTAAATTGTAGAATTTCCAGTCCCAGCCTTGCACTCCACACACACTGCATACGGACTGCACGGAGTTGGGATGAGGGGAAGAGGCGCATCTCATCACCCGATCCAGACAAAACATGACCTTTTGCATGTGGGCCCGTACGGGAGTGTGTGCCTGGATATGCCTTACCTATACCTATAGATGTGCCACCGCACATAATTATCCCTGTTGTCGGAGCGACTGGGACTGGAGCCGGAATTATATTTATCAACCGAAGCCCAACCAAACGACAGGACAAAGAAAACGGGAGCGTTTACACATTTTGCTCGAGAATTTGTGGACTGGAAGGGCAAGTCGGAAGTTGGACCCAAAATACTGTGTAACCTACACACCACCCTGCCTCTGTTCTGTTATGTACTACGCAGGTAGATCCAACGCTCAAAATGAAAGTCTGCCATCAATGGGCGAATGGGACAATAATGCTATCCCTATGTGCATGTGTGCAATTCCCAATTCTACCTGACCCGGAGCCCGTCTCGGCCCCGCAGTCAACGAGTCAGCAGTCCCACAATGCCTTCTACCCTGTATCATGTAAGTACCGTCAAGGTCCAAATTGATGCCGAGCGATGTAAGCCAAACATTGCTATGGGCCCAGAATCCATTGGAGACCCCCTGTGATTTATTAGAGACCCCCTGGATTATTAGAGACACCCCCGGAACTATTAGAAACCGCATAGAATGTATTAGAGACCCCCTGGATATATTTAAAAAAAACCCCGGAACTTTTAGAACCCGCATAGAATGTATCAGAGACCCCCTGGATATATTAAAAAACCCCCCGGAACTTTTAGAAACCGGATAGAATGTATCAGAGACCCCCTGGATATATTAAAAAAACCCCCCGGAACTTTTAGAAACCAGATAGAATGTATCAGAGACCCCCTGGATATATTAAAAAAAAAACCCGGAACTTTTAGAAACCGCATAGAATGTATTAGAGACCCCTGGATCTATAGGAGACTCCCCCCGGAACTTTTAGAAACCTCATAGAATGTATTAGAGACCCCCTGGATATATTAAAAACACCCCCCGGAACTTTTAGAAACCGCATAGAATGTATTAGAGACCCCCTTGATATATTTAAAACACCCCCCGAAACTTTTAGAAACCGCATAGAATGTATTAGAGACCCCTGGATCTATAAGAGACTCCCCCCGGAACTTTTAGAAACCGCATAGAATGTATTAGAGACCCCTGGATCTATAAGAGACTCCCCCCGGAACTTTTAGAAACCGCATAGAATGTATTAGAGACCCCCTGGATATATTAAAAACACCCCCCGGAACTTTTAGAAATCGCATAGAATGTATTAGAGATCCCCCATGATTTATTAAAAACACCCCCCGGAACTTTTAGAAACCGCATAGAATGTATTAGAGACCCCTGGATCTATAAGATACTCCCCCTGGAACTATTAGAAACCGCCTAGAATGTATTAGAGATCCCCCATGATTTATTAGAGACGCTCGGAATTTATAAGTGATCCCCCAAAATCTATTACAGATACCCCCAGTATCAAATAGATACCCCCCTGATATTTTGGAGACTCCTAGATTAGAGATCCCCATGATCTATTAAAGACACCCCCGGAATCTATTAGAGACCCCCTAGAATGTATTAAAAAAACCCTAATTTATTAGACCCTCGTGGGATCTACTAGAGACACCCCCGGGATCAATTTTAGACCTTGTCAAAGACCCGGGATCTGCTGGAGACCCGGAATCTATTTGGAGTTTTGCGGTACATATTGGAAAGGTCCCTCTACTCATCCACTCACTCACAAAATGATGCTGAGTCTTTCACACAGAGAGTTGCTACGTGAGGATGAGACTCTTGAATGCCATCTCATCCATCCCAAATCTCATCTCCCCTGTTCCTGTCTCATCTCTGCCTCAGACTTGGGATTAGTCGGAGCCGGACTTATTGCTCCGGGAGCGAGCAGTTCCGTCCCGGACCGAATCCCAATCCGAGCCGAAATCCGAACCCGAGTCCCAACCCTCGGACGCTCGCTCCTTTTAGCTCCACTTTCCACCAAAAGTTCCGTTTATCCTCTGTACGAGGAGGATGTTCCGGGGAAAGCGGGTAGTGGCGGTGACGGTGACGGGAACGGTGGGAGTGGATCGGAGTCGGAGTCGCGTGGGAATGGGAAGGAAAACCAAGTGGAGGAAAGGAAAGTAAAAGTTGGCTCTTGGGGACGGAAGCAAAGTTTTCGGAGGCCGAGTCGCTCCGACTCCGATTCGGGCCACAAGAAAAACGGGAGAAAGGCTCTGTAGCTCCCGTGTACGTAACACATAGTACAGAAGTGACATTAGGCCCTATGCACGCAATGCACACTGCACAAGAGCCGAAGCCGGAGCCAGACGGGTTCCTCTATTTTCTGGGCACTGGCAGAGCAGGGAGAAGAATGGAAGGTACTTCCCCCAAAGTACAACTACACACACGCTACACATCCCAAACTACACACGTCCCCACCCTGTAGCAGGCATATCCTCTATATATAGTCCACACACACATCACAAATGCTGCTCCAGGGCCGGACGAAGGAATTGCTTTCGGCCAGCAATTTGTTTCCATACAAAAACCACCATTGAGATTTTATTCATGGTTTTCTTTGCTAAACCAAAATGTTGTATTTACACGTTTTGGAAAAGTCTCAAAATGTCCTTTTTACTTGATTCAGAAAAGTGCAAAATGGTCTATTTACATGGTTTTTAAAAAGTGTTAAATATTTTATTTTCATGTTTTTGAAATGTGTAAAAAATTTAATTGCATGTTTTTGAAAAGTTCAAAATGTTCTATTTACATGGTTTTTAAAAAGTGTTAAATATTTTATTTTCATGTTTTTGAAATGTGTAAAAAAATTTAATTGCATGTTTTTGAAAAGTGCAAAATGTTCTATTTACATGTTTAAAAAAAGTTCAAAATGTTCTATTTACATGGTTTTTAAAAAGTGTTAAATATTTTATTTTCATGTTTTTGAAATATGCAAAAAATTTAAATTGCACGTTTTTGAAAAGTCTCAATCTTGTATTTACATATTTTTGAAAACTGCTCAATTTTCCATTTACACTTGTTTTTTGAAAATTGAGACAGCGGGGGCTGCGTGCGCCGGGCGGGCGCATTGTCCGGTCCTGTGCTGCTCCATCCCACCGAGAGGGAGGGGGTGTCTCTCCTCCGGCTCCTCTCCCCGCCACACGTCCATTCGCATGGGAAGGAGCGGAGCCGGTGCCTCAACTAAAACTCGTTCCTTCTGTTTCTGTGGAAAAGGAAAAGGGGCTCAAACTCTGAACGAACAGACGGAGCAAAAGCGGAGGAGCCTCTTCTTTTTTTTTCTATTATTTCATTCTCTCCACTCGGCTACTATACTACTATACGCGTCCCCCTCCCTCCCTCCCTATAGCTGCTCCTCTCCCTCTCCGACTGCTGTGCTGTAGGAACGGAGCATAAAATCGAATTCCTCGTCTCTTCTGTTTGGTGAGACTGAGTGCGAGTTCAGTTCATGAGCGGATTTGGAAGGGTGAGGAAGAACGACTACGACGGCGGACGGACGGATGAGAGAAGAAGCAGATTTGAACATTTTTCGTCTCCACTATTTTCCACACACAACCAACCACAGCATCCACATATTACAGAAGCAGAAGGGACGACGGACGAGTTCCTCTCCCACTTAATTCTACACACGGCGATTTTTAATCACGGTTAAATATCAACAACTACGGCAACGGCAACGGCAGAGCATCTCTCTCTCTCTCTCACTCTCCGTCACTAGTTTTCCCCCATCAAAAAACAGTGTCCTTCTTCGCTCCCGCAGTTGTTTCCAAAGAATTTCAAGGATTTACCGATATTCTGTTAAAAAATTTAATTATTGTGGAAATTATTTATTGTGCTGTGACAGTGCTGCGTCTGCCTTTTGACGTCGGCTAATCAAAAGACATCCGGCGAATTTAAAAATTGAATTATTTTTTTTTTGAATTTAAAAATTGAATTATTTTTTTTAAAAAAAAAGTGCTTCAAAAATTGGAGTGGAAATTGATACAGTGCTCCTGGATACGTTGGTGAGTTATAAGGGAATGCACATAAGTAGTTGTTTATACGGTGACAAATATACGAGTAGATGGTCCTATGCACGTGTGGAAGTCACTACAACAGAGCCTAACCCAGGACGTACATACGTCTGTGTTATTGTCAGGAAACAAAAGAGCTTTTTTTAACTACGGATATCTGTCGAGACCGAGACCGAGACCGGGACCGGGACCGGGACCGTTACCAGAGACGGACGGATACGGATACGGATACGAATAACGGTCTTCGGATTGTGAGGATTTGAACCAAAAATAGTGAAACTCAAATAATATTTTAGCAAAGTTTGTGTGTGTTTATGTGTGTGTGTGATTTAATATTTACTTGGATTATCCGTATATCACAAGGATTTTTTGGATTTCCAAACTCTGTGTTTAAAAGACGTAAGTTGAGAATTTTGAATTTTCCCGGTCCGGCCGTTTTTTTAAATCATGACTTATAGTATTGACAAATCTTTTTTTTTAAATCTAAAATGGAAAATGCTTCTACTGTAGTAGTGTGTCGTAATTATGACTGTGGTTATTACTGAAAAAAAGGAGAGATTTTTGAAACATTTTGATAATAATTTGAAAAAATTTAATTTCCCGCTGAATTTATTTTGTACAGTAGTGACACTGTATCTCCTCTCAAGTTAGGTACGCAAGGTTTAATTTTTAAATTGGACCGTTTCAAGTTGACAGTAATATTCTTGAAAGTTTTTTTTGAAATTCCAATTTGTTTAAAAATTATAAGGGAATTCAAGCGTGAGTATTTGTGTTGAGTTTGGGAATTAAAAATGACAGTTTTTTAAGAGTGTTCTCTAGTTCTAATTTTACCTCCGTACAAAAATGTCTAAATTCTCTTTAAGCCCTGTGCTAGCTTTGCTCTGAGAGCTGCATAACCATGTATCTCGTACGGCGTATATATCCAGTTATGCAGTTACTATATAGGCTCTTTTTAAATGCACTCGCAACTCACTGGCTGTAATATGCAAATTACAGAAAAAATAGACAAATATTAAGGCTGCATTCTTAAAGCTGGAAGATGTTGTTGGAATTAATTGGGAATTTTTTTGACATTTTTTGTCTGGATTTTTTAAAGTCTGTCAACTTTTTTTCGAGGACTTTTTGTACATGAACTTTTTGAAGTGGCGGAAAATGTTGTTTTCACCCGCGTTTCTAGAATTGGTCAAAAATTGTATTACTACATACCCGCGTTATTTGAATTGGTGGAAAATTTTATTTTAACGCGCGTTTATTTAATTGGCGTAAAATTTCTGTTTACCCGCGCTTTTGAAGCAGTGCAAAGTGTTATATATTTATCCGCCCTTTTTGAATCAGCGCAAAATCCTGTACTTACCTGCGTTTTTTGAACTGGCGGAAAATTTTATTTTTACGCGCGTTTTTTGAACTGGCGGAAAATTTTATTCCTACCCGCGTCTTTCGAATCGTCGGAAAATTTTTTTACCCGCGGTTTTTAAACTAAAAATAGCGCATTTGGCACTTTGAAAAAGGCATAAATATAGTATTTTGCACTTTCAAAAAAAGCGTAAATATACTATTTTGCACTTTCAAAAAAAGCATAAATATAGTATTTTGCACTTTCAAAAAAAGCGTAAATATCATACTTTGAGCTTTCAAAAGGGTACAAATAGCACAATTTTCACTTTAAAAAGTAGCAAACAGCGCATTTTGCACTTTTAAAAAATGCATAAATATCATTTTTTGAGCTTTCAAAAAGGTACAAATAGCACAATTTTCACTTTAAAAAGGCGCAAACAGCGCATTTTGCCCTTTGCAAAAGGCCTAGATATAGTATTTTGCACTTTTAAAAACGGGTAAATAGCAAATTTTGAGCCTTTCAAAAAGGTACAAATAGCGCAATTTTCACTTTTAAAAAACCCTAAAATAGTAAAACGTGAATTCCCTTTTGGTCTGGACTCAACTCCTGCCTTATGCAACGCAAATATGAAATTTCAATTTATAAAAGGAAATAATGAATTTAATTTGAATTGCTATATAAAAGCACTCTTGAAAAATATTCAGCTCAATTGATAAAAGAAAGTGCGGGGGTTGAGCTTGAACTTGATTGAAGAATAAAAAAAACGGGGCAATTTATTTAAGTGAGCATAAACAAAATGTGAACTAAAAAAGACAGCCTTAATAATTACGGAGATAAATGGGAGATGAAATGCGGGGATGCGCTGACAGGTAGAAATAAATAGATTTGTGCGATTCTTTACATAGGAAATGAGCTGTGGGCATTTGTGGATTTTATTTGTAGTTTGTAGTGTGGCTGGAAAAGGACTGGCGACAGAGCAGATGACTGAGACAGATTTAATAGGAAAACAAAAAATAGAACGTGTCTTTTATGGAGGAGCCGATCAAATTCTTTAGCGCGAATCTAGAAATAAACAAGAGTTGAAGAATGAAAACAAACCATTTGTTAACCTTGTCAAAATAAAATTGTAACCACGCAGAGTCAAACAAACAAGACGTTTATTACCTCAAAAAATCACTATGGTTCTTAGTTTTCCTTCTTCCGAGTTTAACACTCAGATTTTTGTACCTTTACAAAATTTAAACTTCACATTTTTTCATTAGCTACAAAAAAAGGGTAATTTTCATAGTTTGAATTTTTTTTAAATACAGTATATATTTCGCACTTTGAAGAAACTTGTAAATAGCGAATTTTGCACTTTCAAAAATGTGTAAAGACCCTATTTTGATCTTTAAAAAAGTTGTAAATATTCTGTTTTCATTTTTTTAAAACGTAAATAGCGCATTTTGACCTTTGAAAAAGGCATAAATATAGTATTTTGCACTTTCAAAAAAGCGTAAACAGCACATTTTGAACTTTCAAAAAGGTACAAATAGCGCAATTTTTCATTTTAAAAAGACGTACATAGAGCATTTTGTCCTTTGAAAAAAGCATAAATACAGTATTTTCCACTTTTAGAAACGGGTAAATAGCACATTTTGAACTTTCAAAAAGGTACAAATAGCGCAATTTTTCATTTTAAAAAAGGTGTAAATGTCATATTTTCAAGTTCAAAAAAAGTGTGAATAGCTTCATATTTGCTCTTACAAAACGTTGTAAATAGCATAATTAGCACTTGCAAAAATGTATAAATAGCGTGTTTTTCGAGCTTTAAAAAATTTTAAAAAGCGCATTTATTGCACTTTCAAACATTCGTAAATGGCAGATTTTTACTTTCAAAAAGGTGTAGGCATTTCGAATTTTTAGAAACTGCAAATAAAAATATTTGACACATGGCTTTTTCAAAGGAAAACACTGGAAAATGTTCGTTTTGAACTGATGACAGGTTGTTATTTTTAACTAAAGAAAACATGAAATTTTCTTCTTCTCTCTCAAAATGTGGATTTAAGCAAAATTATTGGGATGGTGGGTTGGCGGAGTGGAGGGCAGCGGTTTTGGCTTCCGTCTCAAAGCGAAATGAAAGTGCGTCGAATATTATGTACATAAATAAATAAATAAATGAGTGAGGACAGGGAAGATGATGCGTTCGTAGCTTCGTAATTCCTCATGTTCCTACATGTGTTTCACATTGACATTCAGCGCTCGCTCCCATTCCTAAGTGACTCTCCCTCTTGTTATTTCAAAGTCAAATAAGCACGCTTCTTCTGTAGTTTTAATTCCAAAATCCCACATCTCCATTTCTACCTACCTGAACCCATGACGTCATTTATGGATGACCCCTAAACATTGGACAATTATTAGTATCATTATTGTCCGATCGCGGTAGATAGAACAATTTGGAACTTAAACACGAAATCGAAAGGCCATGTGGCAAAAATACGCACTTTACGCGTCATGCGCACTCGGCATCAGTCAAAATAATTAAATGTAACAAAGGACATGGAAATCAAATAGCTGGACAGATAAATTAACTGTCAAAAATCAATGCGGAACTGCTCCAGCTCCAGCTCCCACAACCCTAAGGGAGCTTCCACTCATGACGTCATCAATTTTGGGGGAGGGGCTATATGTCCATCCCTATACACACGAATTTCGAATTTGTACCAAGTCATAGATGGAAGCTCCCTAACCTTTATGGTTCCAGTACGTAGGTAGATAGTGCGTCCAACAATGGCGTCACGTCTTTAGGGGGGGGGATGACTAAATGACGTATGATTTGGTTCATATCCCTTGTATTAGTGAAGTACATAGTGAGTTTGGTGGGGTTGCCAAAATTAGAAAAATATGCGGGATTTTGTGATGACGTAGTTTGTGAACTGTCCCTAATTGAAAAAGTACGTCTGGCTGCGTCCTGCGTGGCATGGTGCTCCTGACCCGAGAGACGCGGAGGGAGACTGACTTAATTAATATGCATTGTGAATTGGACGAAGTGCTGCGTGGAGAGGACTGAAGATGAAGATGAAGACGAGGAGCAGAGATTCCATTTGATTCCCTTTCATCTTCCTCACGCACATTAAACAAGCTCATCATTATTCCGAGCCTCAATCTATTTCCATGACGGAGACGGAGACTCCAGACCAAGAATCGAAACCAAATATCTCCACCATTCAATTTTTGGGGATGCGATTACAAGAGCGATAGCCTTTGCCCCTCCCCCTCCCCCACGCACCCCCCGTCCAACAAAATCAACAACAACAACAACAACAACAGCAATGTCACAGGTCACAGATGCAGATCAAAAGCGCTGGATTAATTTAATTCATTGAATTTGAATTCGATTGTATGGACAAGGCTCCACTGTTTCACACATCATTTTATCAGTTTTAAATTGTAGACTTAATTTTTATTGGTAATTCCCTATGAAATGCAATACTGGACTTTGGAAATGCAGTGCTCTCCACAGCTTTAGAAAAGATATGCAGTAAGGGTCCGTCCGTAAATGATGTCATCCACATTTAAAAACTTTTTTTAAATCGTGTAGTTAGAACGTTCTTAATGTTTTTAAAATCGTCTAATTTAAACATTTTTACACTTTTTAAAATCGTCTAATTAGAAGATTTTTACACTTTTTAAAATGTCGTAATTAGAATATTTTACCACTTCTAAAATTGTTTAATTAAAACATTTTTACACTTTTCAAAATCGTCTAATTAGAACATTTTTACACTTTGCAAAATGCCGTAATTAGAACATTTTACCACTTTTCAAAATGTCGTAATTAGAACATTTTTACACTTCAAAATGTCGTAATTAGAACATTTTACCACTTTTCAAAATGTCGTAATTAGAACATTTTTACACTTCAAAATGTCGTAATTAGAACATTTTACCACTTTTCAAAATGTCGTAATTAGAACATTTTTACACTTCAAAATGTCGTAATTAGAACATTTTACCACTTTTCAAAATATCGTAATTAGAACATTTTTACACTTTTAAAAATATCGTAATTAGAACATTTTTACAATTTTTAAAATTTATAGTAATTAGAACATTTGCCCACCTTCGAAATTAACCTAATTAGAAAATTGTATACTTTTAAAAAACCATCCATTTAGCACATAATTCCTGAGCCTCCTTCAAAATATTCCATGATTTTCAAAAAAAATTAAAATACCGCATTCATTTACAGTATACACACATTTTTCAAAAATGTCTCAAAAACAGGAAGTTACACAGGTAGTTGTTAGAAATAAAAAATTAATGTAGGACCCATAGTGTAACTCATAGAAAAGACAAAAGTTAAAAGTAGGAAAGTATTGGACTGGCTCCTCCGGGAATTAGGAATTGTGAGCAAGTCGGAGGAGACACACGAAGTGAATGGATAAAATATTATTTTATTACATTTGGTGTAAGTGGTCCACGTGACGGGGGTTGAGTGGGGGGGGGGAGAGCGTAGTGGTGCGGGAGAGACGCGGACGGACAGACGGGAAGGAAGACGAAGAGCAGGGAGAACGAGAGCGAATAATGGCCGTAATACATCTTACACGAATTTTGGTGCGTGTCACAAAATTTTTGATTCCTCGTAAATTTCTTCCCAGCATCAGCAGCAGCAGCAGCAGTCTACAGAATTTTCTACAAATAATTCTACAAAAAAAAATTCGGACAGAAAGAAAGAAAAAACACGGAGTGTGTGCCATCGTCATGGTTGTGGGACTCATTTTTCTCAATTCTCCCCCCCCCCATCTCCCCTCCCCTCCACCAACTCGCACTCCCTTCATCCGCTATCATATTAAAACCACCCTGCAAAACTCTACTACCCGGGTTCCGTCTCGGTTTCGGTTTCGGATTTGGTTGCCCTTTACGTATTCGCCCTCACATCCGATAATTTCCTACATTATTTCTCAACCTTGGCAGCTCTGTCTGATTTATACACAGACTCCATTCCACAATTCCAGACTGATGGGGGAACGTGCATAAATTACGTCGTACATTTGGAAGGGGGCGTAGGCATATATACCATCAGGGCCGGATAATGCGGCCATTTCAGACAGCCCGCCCCGCTGCTTGAATTTTCTCAAAACGTGTAAATGGAACATTTTGCATTTTTCAAAAATATGTAAATAGAATATTTTGACTTTCAAAAACATGCAAATTAATTTTTTTTTGTACATTTCAAAAACATGGAAATAAAACATTTTGCACTTTTCAAAAACATGTAAATAGAACATTTTGCACTTTTCAAAAACACGTAAATAGAACATTTTGCACTTTTCTGAATCAAGTAAATCGAACATTTTGCACTTTTCAAAACATGTACTTAAATACAAAATTTTGCTTTAGCAAAGAAAACCATTAATAAAATCCAAATGGTGGTTTTTGTGTGGAAACAAGTTGCTGCCTAAAACCAATTCCTTCGTCCGGCCCTGCATACCATAAAGCGGGGGGGGGGGGGGGTGATACGGGTTTAAAATTTCCGAATTTTTTCCCATGTAATTTATGCACGTTTCCTAGGGAAAGAGGGAGAATACAGAGTGTGGCCCCTTCATTACTAATAATACAGGGATGAGGGGCCGCCCATAAATGACTTGGTCAAACTTTAGCCTTCACTTCCCAGAACCCCCACAAAACATCTCTCTCCCGAAGAAGCTGACATTTTTTATACATAAGAATTTTCCAATAAAGGGGCAAGACCACGGGTTCGGGTGGGGGAGAAGTATGAAGACACGACGTCATTGGTAGACTGCCCATGACAGGAGCAGACTGGATATTTATGGGATGGTGGGATGGAAGTCATATGGAGTGGAGAGGAGAAGGAACGTCTTTTGGAAATGTGTGTGTTCGTCATTCGGATTTTTGAGATGTAATTGTAAATTCAGCTCTTCTCGTGTGCGTCTCGTAAAACTGGGGAAGTTAAGTTGAGATTAAAAGACATAACTCGACGTGCCCCCCTTACGTCACCCGCAGCCCTTGCGTAGCCCACATCCAGACTCAAAATTCCCCCAAAATTTTATTTTCTCATTATTCAATTGATTCGTGTACATAACCTAAATTCACCATTTTATCGAGCGCATAGTTTACTGCGGAGACATGGAAGGGTTTACGGCGTGTACTGTACACTGGACTGGAGCTGGAGAAATGCTCCTCGAGGCATCTCTTTCAATCTGTAGCTCCTTTTGCTTCTTTCAAAAGCAAGAATTTAAATTCAATTTAGCAATGTTTAAAGACGGGACATGGCTGGTTTTTCTTCTTTGCATAGGCAGGAATGTGTGCATAGACATTTCTTGCCTTGAGGAAAGTAGCAAATAGCTGATTTTGCTTCTTTAAAAACCCTTAAAACTTATGATAAACTGTATTTGAAATTTTAGTAAATAGCGAATTTTGCTTCTTTGAAAACCCTTTAAAATTTTTAGATTGCTCCTTTTGACAGGAAGCAAATAGCTGATTTTGCTTCGTTTAAAAAAATCGTTTAATTTGTATATTGCTGATTTTGGAAAGTAGTAAGTAAATAGCTGATTTTGCTTTTTTAAAAACCCTTAAAATTTATGATAAACTGCTTTTAAAATTTAGCAAATAGCTAATTTTGCTTCTTTTAAAACCCCTTTAATTTCTATGTTGCTGATTTTTAAATTTAGTAAATAGCTGATTTTGCTTCGTTGAAAGCCTTTTCATTACATATTACTGCTACCTCAAGGTAGCAAATAGCTGGTTTTGCCGCTTTGAAAACCCTTTAATTTTTGTATTGCTGCTTTTGGAAAGTAGTAAGTAAATAGCTGATTTTGCTTTTTTTAAAACCCTTAAAATTTATGATAAACTGCTTTCAAAATTTAACAAATAGCTAATTTTGCTTCGTTTAAAAACCCTTTGATTTCTATATAGCTGGTTTTTAAACTTAGCACATAGCTGATTTTGCATCTTTGAAAACCCTGCAATTTGCATTAATATTTCTTTAAATGTGCTAATAAAACTCTATTTCCCCCGAAAACTATAGTAAATAGCTATGGGCAAGTACGCAACAAATTAAATTCCTTTATGTCCTATATACTTGACATTAAAAACGCACAATCTGAGAATGTTTTAAATGCTTTTGGAGTGTGTTTTTTCACTTTTTTCAATTTTGTTGAATCTACTAAACTATAAAAAAGTTTAAAAATCCAACGCTGCCAACTGTAAAAATAATTACATAAAAGCATTACTAATTTTGTATTTGTGCAGAAGGCAGAACTGGAGACGAAAAGTGCTACTTTAAACGCGTAGTGAGTAGGAAACAGTTTCCATTTCGGAAAAGTAAATATTTATTTTGACACATTTCGTGAAGGTGTCAAGTATAAATTTTTTTTATAGAGGATGTTTGACAATTTGCACCTTTTTCCAAACACGTTAAATTAGAGAACTAAAAGGAGCACTTTACATGTTGCGCGTTGGCTGACACTTGAGACTGTGAGTGAGCGTAGCGATTTGTGGACGTAGATAGGCTAATTTGCGTTGTTACACTCTGTAAGCTACTTTTGTACAAACACAAACACAAGATGATCTTCACGTCCAATTCCAAAGGATCTGTCTGTGCAGGGCCGGACGAAGGAACTGGTTTTATTAGGGAGCAATTTGTTTCCATACAAAAACCACCATTTTGATTTTATTGATGGTTTTCTTTGGTAAAGCAAAATTTCGTATTTACACGTTTTAGAAAAGTGCGAAATGTTAGTTTTACTTGATTCTGAAAACTGCAAAATGTTCTATTTACATGTTTTGAGAAAGGTGGAAAATGTTTTATTTCCATGTTTTTGAAATGCAGAAAAAATTTATTTGCATGTTTTTGAAAAGTCAAAATATTCTATTTGCATCTTTTGAGAAAAGGGAGAAAATGTTCTTTTTACTTGATTCAGAAAAGTGCTCAATGTTCTATTTACATGTTTTGAGAAAAGTGCAAAATATTTTATTTCCATGTTTTAGAAATGTGTAAAAACAATTAATTTGCATATTTTTGAAAAGTCAAAATATTCTATTTCCATATTTTTGAAAAATGCAAAATGTTCTAATTGCATCTTTTGCTAAAAGGGCTCAATGTTCTATTTACATGTTTTGAGAAAACTACAAAATATTTTATTTCCATGTTTTTGAAATGTGTAAAAAAAATTAATTTGCATATTTTTGAAAAGTCTCAATATTCTTTTTACATATTTTTGAAAATTGCAAAATGTTCCATTTACATGTTTTTTGAAAATTCAGGCAGCGTGGGCTGCCTGCGCTGGCCGCATTATCCGGCCCTGTCTCTGTGCTTAGGCTGGGGGAAAGGAGACAGGTTGTTCCTCTGTTGTTGTGTGAGAGATGGACGCATTCGCACCGTATTAAACAGTATGATGGATGAAATATGAATTTGTTTGTGCGTGTGTGAGACAGACGCAGAGGCAGAGGTGAGAGATGAGATGGCAACTGAGACTGGAGCATCTTCTTCTTTCTCCTTTTGGCTTTTTGCGTTCAGAATAAATGATGTGAGTGATGTTCTCGGTTTCCGCATCCCAAAAATGTAGATTTTTTTTTCTTATTCGTTCGTATTTCTCTCTCATGATTTCTTCGGGGACTAATACGTCCGTCTTCGCACTTCATGTTTAATTCAAAACTTCTTCCCTTTTTATTTTTACCTTCAAAAAAACACAAAGAAAAAAAATTAGACACGTCTCTCGCAGAATCTACTCTCACTTCTGGTTCCTTTTATTCATAACTCATTTTTTAAACGCAGGATTCGGTGGGAAAGAATAAAATATCCGGAACATTTAAAAAGAATTGAAAAGCAGTTAAGTAGACTTGTAGTTTTTGGAAATTCAAAATTATTTTTGAACATTTTTTTAAATTGTGGTTATTATTTTTTACATTTATATTCCTATATGTATAATTTTGTAGCTAGAAGAATCCGTAATGCCAGTTTTTAAAAACGTATAAATAGAGTATTTTGCGTTTTAGAAAGCTGTAAATAGAGTATTTTGCGCTTTCAAAAACGTGTGAATAGAATACTACTACTACGCACTTTTCAAAAACGTGTAGCTTAATTTGCGCTTTTAAAAACGTGTAAGTAGCGTATTTGATAAGTTCAAAAACGTGTAAATAACGTATTCTGTACTTTCAAAAACGTATAAATAGCGTATTCTGCACTTTGAAAAAGCTGTAAATTGCCTATTTAGTGAGTTCAAAAACATGTAAATAACGTATTTTACACTTTCAAAGCTGTAAATAACGTATTTTGCGCTTTCAAAAACGTGTAAATAGCGTATTTTGCGCTTTCAAAAACGTGTAAATAGCGTATTTTGCGCTTTCAAAAACGTGTAAATAGCGTATTTTGCGCTTTCAAGAAATTTTAAATACCCTATTGTTTTATGTTTTCAAAAACGTGTAAGTAGGACCCTATATGACTCCCATGTCATGAGCTTATATAACTTAACCATTGCATAATTGGCTATCACGAACTTGGAATTTCACCAATATTCGGGTAGACCCATATGGACCCTACCGATGACGTTATTTATGCACAACCCCCAACAACTATTGCACAGTTTTTACGTGTCTAAAAATGTTTAAGCACAATAGTTACATACCTACTTAAGAGCAGCATTTTCCATTTGTATTATCCCAGGCGCCGTGCGCCTGCGCCAGGTTAAAATAAAAAATGCAAGTCTTCAAAAAAGCATTTAAAAATGTCTCAAAATGTAAATGACAAAAGACAAGAGCTCGTGCCACTCTTAATTTTGTTTTTGTTTTGCAGGAATGCTCCAACGCTCCAGTCCCAAGTGCAGTGATAGATACTCCGCTCCGCATCCAGACGTAATTAGAGAGGAGCGTATACGTCGGAGTGCTTATGCATAGGTAATAATACAATCACTTAATCTCTCCTTCGTCAATCTTCGTCTTCGCCTGGGTCGTCTCCTTGTCTTCGTCATGGACTGGAGGAAGAATGGACGGAATTCCTTCAAAAAACGGAGATAAGAAATTGAAACTCATTGAAATTGCAATAAAAACCCCCGCGCTCACTCTCACTTCTTGACTTTGAAAAGAATAAAAATAGAAATCGGAAAACAGTGACCGCTTTTGATTCAGTGCTGTGTTCTCCTCTTCGAGTGAAGTGAGTTTTTTTACAGTAGTGTGCTTCTTGAAATTGAAATCGGAATCTTTTTGTGTACACCTCCGTCGAGTCTGTGAGTGAGCCAGTCAGCTGTGTGCATCTTCTCAAACGGTAATAACCGTAATGGATAAACTCAGGGATTCTTCTTCGTCTTCTTCACGCTCTTCTCCTCCCGGCTCCGCTCCGCTCCTCACATTTTTCACATTCTTCCAAGTGCACCGTCTTCTTCTTCGTCTTGAGTAGACAACGAAACGTCTTGGAAATATCTACACAAATAAAACACATAATTATTCCAGAATCAACACTAAAATTAATAATAACTCTCTATTTGTGGTGTGAGTTACAAAAGTGCGAGTGGACATTCTCCATGTTGTTCCTCATTTAAAAATCAAGTGAATTAAAACGGCGGAGTTTGAGTCAAATTAGAAAGGGACACAGATCACAGAATGAAAATTAGAATGAAATCGACTCGGAAATCGAAAACGAGACCCAAAGTGACGGAGACTTGTTGTGGTGGTGGTAGGACAGATTTATGTGGGGCTCCTCGTAGATTTCCAAACATGTTCCTCGTGGCCACCCTCCTCGCCCTGTCCCTCTCCGTGTCACTCCCCGCCCCAGTCAGCGGCTTGGCCATCGTCCGACGAAATGTTCTCAAAGTCCCACACGACGTTCATCCCGGCTACAGCATCAAGAGATTCGGCTTCCCCAACAACAACAACAATAACAACAACAACAATGGCCACGTGTTCCACCTCCTCCCGAACGAGTACTCCGCCTACTTCACCGTCCTCAACAACGGACTCCTCATGAGTACGGCGAACATCTCGAACCTGGTGGATCACCCCGTGTCGTTGGTCATCCGGGAGGAGATGCCCGAGTCGAACGTGTCCACGACCCACACGGTTCAGCTCTACGTCCTGGACAGTCACAGCATGTTGGCATTCCCGAAGGAGTCCTACGGCGGGACGGTGATGGAGAACTCTCCGGTGGGGACACGTGTCCAGACGACGAGTCTCGAGAGCTCCGAACCGACCTCCATCCGCCCCACGAAGGATCCCAAACGGAAATTGAAATATGAAATTATTGGCGGGGACGGGAAGGGCCTCTTCCACGCCATCACGAATGAGACGGGCTCCGGGGTGGAGATCCTCACGACGAAGGAGCTGGATCGAGAGTCCCACAAGAAGTACATGCTCATCATCAAGGCGTACGACTTGGTGGGGGTGGACACGGCCGTGACCAAGATCCTCATTGAGATCCTGGACGAGAATGACAACGCACCCGTCTTTGAGAAGAACCTCTACAGATGGGCCATCCCAACGAATACAACTCGGTTCAGTGCCATCGGAAAGGTGCACGCTACGGATGCGGACGGGGACCACGTGTCCTACCGCCTCACGAGCCAGAGCCCCACCTTCGTCATGGTTCCCCAGACGGGGGACATCCTCCTCGTCAACACGCCCGAGGACCAGTCCTACCAACTGGAGGTCCAGGCTCATGACGTTCGGAGCCCGAGCCTCTTCTCCAACCAGCCCGCCACTGTCCTCATTGAGGTCGGCTCCCCCGAGTACCTGGAGGGGGTCATGGCCATGGCTCAAGGGGAGAGTGACGACGGGGTGGTCGTGGTCATCTTGGACGGGGACGAGAGTGACAATGAGAATGAAGTTGACATGGACTCGAATTCTAAATCTTCGTCATCATCATCGTCGTCGTCGTCAGACTCTCGCGGTCCTTCGTACCACCGAATCAAGCGACGTGTGACCCGGGCAGTTCGTCCCACGATGCGGAAGGAGTTCACAGAGTCGGAGGGACAGCCCGAGGGTCGGGTCGTCTTTGAGCTGAACAAAGAAGTGGAGTTTGAGACTTTTAAAATCCGGGATGAGAATCCGTGGGTGACGGTGGAGCCGAATGGCTCTGTTCGTGTCAAGAAAAAGTGGGATTATGAAGAGCTTGGACCCGAGAAAACTATTGATTTTTGGGTGACGATTACGAATCCGGGAACGAATGGAGGTAAGCACAACACAGAGAGCTTTCAATCCCTTCCCACACTCTTCTACACACTTGTCCATATCCTCCCCATTATTTATTTAGAGCCATTCTCCGTCTCTGCTCCGAGACGGACGGACGATGCGATATAAGTAGTCCATATCTATACACACAAACACATAAACAAAATTCATATCTCATATATCCAGCTACGACTATGCACAAAAATACAACAAAAAAACAACATACAACTTCACACTGGGCCCAAATTTCAGAAATATCGGAAATACGGGGGGAAAACCCATGATGATGGAGCAATGTTCTCCGTCACATCAAAATTCAAACGAGAAACCTATTTACACAGAGACTATTTTAACTGGTTCCTGCGTCGTACACAACTACACGTCATACTAACGATTACACAACTTATATTCAAAATGTATAACAATTTGAAGGGCAATATCGTGTGTGAAGAATCGAAATGACCCATTTCCAGTTTATGCTAGAATTAAAATGAGCTATGTCATAAAAAGACAGTGAATAAGATACATGCTTACAATTCTAATCACGAGTTTCTAAAATGAGCAAATTGTTCTATTTACATGTTTTTTTAAAAGGTCAAAATGTTCTAAATGTTTTTCAAAAGTGTGAAATGTCCTTTTTACATGTTTTTTAAAAGTGTGAAATGTCTTTTTTACATGTTTTTTAAAAGTGTGAAATGTCATTTTTACATGTTTTTTGAAAAGTGCAAAATATTCTATTTACATGGTTTCGAAATGTGCAATATATTCCAATTAAATGTTTGTAAAAAGTGCTCAATATTCAATTTACATGTTTTTTTGAAAAATGCACAAGGTTACATATAATTTAATGAACATGTCATTTTAATCTTTTCTGCAGATAGTGCATTTTGTTTTTAGCTAAATATTGATATGGGTCATTTAGGTTCTTCACAGACGATATTCTTGCATTATATTTAAAAAACAAAAAAGATCCCTTTTAAAAAATACTATTGTAATATGTGTGTTAATTCCAAATATTTCTAAAAAATAATGCCACTTAATGTTAATGATTATTGCTGCCATAATGAAATAATCTATTACTACTTATACCGATACCGATATACGGATTTAATCTAGTAATTCTAAATACCTGCTCTGTGAGTAGTAAATTAGCCCGTGTGTAAGTACCTGGTTAAAAGTTAAAATCGTCTCTACAGCAATAAATATGTAAGTAGCTTGGTCTATATCATCTATATCTATACATCAATACGGAAACTACTCGACGGAATGACTACTTAAGTTCCGAGTGTTTGTTGGATTGGACAGTATCCATATGATTATATTATGTGAAACATCCTGAGTAGTAAAGTTGAGCACGTTTCTTCCTACCTGTCAATTTCGAAGGGATCGTAAATTCAAGGCATAAAATACCACGGGCCTTGGAGCCTTGAGATATCACATGGTGCTCCTTTCTGATGAGATATTGCTATGTCCTTAGCAGTACCTACCCATTACCTACCTAAGTAGCTTAACATACATCATTCGTCTGTGAAGAACCAAAATGACCCGTATCCATTTGTAGCTAAAAACAATTTCGACTATCAACAAAAATTTCAATTCAAATATGTCCTGAGAGCATTTAAATAGATCATTTTACACTTTTCAAAAATATGTAAATAGATCATTTTACACTTTTCAAAAAGATGTAAATAGAACATTTTACACTTTTCAAAAATATGTAAATAGATCATTTTACACTTTTCAAAAAGATGTAAATAGAACATTTTACACTTTTCAAAAATATGTAAATAGATCATTTTACACTTTTCAAAAAGATGTAAATAGAACATTTTACACTTTTCAAAAATATGTAAATAGATCATTTTACACTTTTCAAAAAGATGTAAATAGAACATTTTACACTTTTCAAAAAGATGTAAATAGAACATTTTACACTTTTCAAAAATATGTAAATAGATCATTTTACACTTTTACGAAACTATGCAAATCGAACAGTATACGCTTTTCTAAAACGTGTAAGTAGAACATTTTACACTTTTCAAAAACTCTTAAATGAACATTTTACGCATGTTTCTCATTTTATGTTTTATGACATAGCTCATTTTGATTCTAGTTTAAATTGGATATGGGTCATTTTGGTTCTTCACACACGATATACTATTCGAATTCGAGAGAGTGTCTTGCTTGTGTGAGGGTTCTACGCGCGGGGGTAATTGATATTAATACCTGATCTGTCTTCCTACACGTTTGAGCTTACGAAAAACTATCAACTCAAAAGTAAAAGAACCATCAACCATCAACTTCTCTAATTCATATACACATTCAACCTAAACTAAATAATACAAAAAATACAACTGAACCAATACACACATTTAAGAAGATTACGAAGAAAAAAAGGGAAATAATCCTCTGCTCTAGGAGAGTAACTATCTCCTAATTACATGCTACATTGAGGTTGTATTTAAAAAAAAATGAGTAAATTACATACCAACCAAAAGGAAAACCAACTGTGTGTACTGTGTGTCTTCTCCAAATACTCCCTACTACGTAAAATGTAATACCATGTTTCATCTTTTCTTTTCCGTCTTGTTTGTCCTCATTCCAGGTCCAAATTCACAATGAATGTTACATATAAGGGAATAGCGGCAGTAAGGAGGAGTGGGGAGTGAAGTTGTGTGCTGCGCGGGAGACGGGATATTTCCTAAATACATTAAGATTAAAGCATTACATATGATTATTATGATCATCATCATTCTTATGTGTATGATTTTATGACATGGATTATATGTGGCCGTTTTCCTCCATGGAATAAGGCTCCACTGCTAAAGTATAACGTTAATAATTATTACTTGTTCTCAACGACGAATTTAATCGTTCCATAATTCCATTTCTTCGTCAGATTTTGGGGAAGTCATAATAATAGTCTTGAGATAGACGGATTTTAGTGGGGCTCTGCTCCTAACTAGTAAGTAAGGTCCAATCTCTCCTCCGTTTTTAGTATTATGGTGTTTTCCAATGTTGAGTGTTGGCTGTAGAAGGAGTAGAACCGGCACTGGCACCGGCACCGGCACGCCAGAGTTAGAGCAGTATCCCGATGCCGATATCTCATCCTCCACCTATATTAGAGACAAAGAGAAGCATATAGTGGCTCAGGTCTCAGTTAATGTTGATAGGATGAATAGTAAAATGGTAAATGGTCTAAAACGTAACCACTAGGTACACTATTCAGTTTATTGTAATTACTTTTATTATTATTATTATTACTATTATCCTATGGATTTTACAATTATAACTTCCATAGATAGTTCCACATAGAATAATAACAATAATAATAATACAGACAAAAACTATGCTGACACAAGTAGCAGAATCAGAAGGGAAAAAAGGGGCTGGTTCATAAGCTTCATGGTTCTGGTTTTCGTTCTGGTTTTCGTTCTGGGCCTGAGTGATGGTAGCAGTCGGAGTGGTAATGGCTTCGGTCGGTCAGTTATCCTATACACGGTATGTCTTGTCCTTACTTTCCTACAGCGAAGTTGTTATATTGTTCCTCTACTGGTACTGGTGCTGGTAGTTTTGTTTGTAGTAGGCCCTCCTCAAGAAAAATACGAAAACGAAAAGGAGTACAGAGTATCGGAGATGTATTGAGAAATTGAGAAACTCTTATCAATTATTATTGTCACCGAGTTCCGAAATACAAAGAAAACCTGCGCTGTTTAAATGAGTATAGCAACAGCAACTCTGTTAAGAAAAGTGGCGAGCCGTTGTCGTTGTCGTTGCCGTTGCCGTGGTGCGTAGTTCCCAATTTTTGAGCCACCTACTAACTACATAATAATATAGATACATTGGAATTTAGATATAAAATTATTGACCGCGAGCAGAACAGCAACTAACTATTCCTTTAGCGTTGATTGAGAAAGATAATTAAAATATAATATGAATGTTGTTGAATAAAAATAAAAGTAATAAAATCAATATGTACCTCGAAAATTCAATTTCAACATTCAAAGGCAGTCATCAGTTGACAAAAAGAAGGAAGGGGTAGACGATGCCGGTGACGGTGACGGTTATAGGGGCATCATATATTATCAGCATCAATAAGGTTGATATAATCAATCAGTCATCGGTTACCGGCACTCGCTTTGGCTTCATTTACATATCGAAGTAGCAGCAGTAGGTAAAGTAATTTACTTTCTGCCCGATTTGACGCCCGGTTAAGAGAAAACTCTCACGTGTTCCAACAACTTCCGAAGTTCCAGTGTTGCATTGGATATTGGAGTGACGGTGACGATGACGATGATGGTAATGGTGATCCGAGTGAGTTGATTAGTTTTAGTCAATAGTGGACTCTCTATCATGCTGAGTGAGTGGAGTTGGAGGATCTGGGATTTTTCGGATTACATTTTCGAAGCAGTGCCGATGCCGATGCCGATGCCGACGCCGCCTTCACTGACTGGGTCATCTTTCTTTGAGACAAGACAAAAGGGAGAAGAGAGATGAGGGCTTTGGATTCCATGTAAAATTCCCAAGTTTCCTCCAACTTGTAATAAAGTTTGGAAGTTTTTTTTAGGTGTGCATGTAGGTAGGTAGGTAGGTATGTGTGTAGATTTGGATAGGTACTTCATTTCCCGTGTTTTTTTCTCTTCTTGGAAACATGTAACTTCCTCACGAGTCACTAGTCAGATAGGTAGGTAGGTACATATAGAGATTTGATTGTTTGCACGTTCCAGAGTGTAAATTGTACTTACATGGCATGGTTGATAGTTAATGGGAGAGATTGTAAATTTCCCCCAAGTTTTTTTCTTCATGGATTAAACAAAGTAAAAGGAAGGAGAGTGTGGGACAGGAGGAGGGCGGATAATTTTACTAAAAACTTCATGACGATATATTATTCTTGATACTTTAACGGCTACTCCCTGTCCCGATCTCCTACAGATACGAAGGCAGGATGAGAAAATAGAGGATACACCTATGGAGCATTCTACATCCATGTAGGATAATTGAACATTTATAGATAGTTTCTTCTGTTTAATCTACTCACTAGTCACTAGTGAGTGTTAAACTCCTGGTCGTGCTGGTTGCTTGCTCGTCTGCTGGTACTGGTACTCTACCGTCACCCTGTTTAAAAACATCTTGAATCCTCCAAAATACCCCCAAAAAAAGTTTCCCATATATTCTCCATTTCAAGTATCACAGTCCTCCTCGCCACGATTACGATTATGATTATAGCTCAGCCTTTGAATACTTTTACTTGTAGTACCTTTTTCTCCAAATCCAAATCCAAATCCAGCCACATCCTAAATCCTCGGTGAGCAGACAGACAGCCAGCAAGAGCAGAACAATTTATGTTCCATCAAAATGATGTGGTTTTACTTTTAAAACACAACTTACAACTTTTTTGATTTGATTTTAACGCTTGGAAAGGCATTCTACTAAAAAAACACAAAAATAACTACTTTCACGTATCACGTATTCACATTCAACATTTGATGATAAAACCAACATGAAACGGTGAATGGATGAGAGGGCGAGGGTCTCCTGATCTGGATAGCCTCGCTATATTAGTCAGTCACTTTTCTGTTTTCTTGCTCTTCACATTCAATATTGATGTGGATGGTTTTGGTTTTGGTGATTGAGCAAGAAATAATTTGATTTTTCCGTTGATAGTTGATGGAGAAAATCAATCCAACATAACAACGTTCGGTTTCGGTTTCGGTTTGAATTGACTACTACGGCTGATTGCGTACTGTACTGACTATTGACTCTACGTAATTGACGATTACAAATTGGAACTATAGTTTCGATGAAATCCTTCAGAAATAATGTTTAACAGTTAAATATTTTCGTGTTTGTTGTTTGCGTGTGTTTCCATTTTCCGAATTCCGGGCAGATCGATTATAAACTATTGACTATGTACCTATCTGTATTTATAAAGCTATGGCTTGAAAATATCGACTCGTTGACACCTTACACTGCTGAGGATACATGACTCAAAACTAATTATTCATTTCACTTGAAAGACTTCCAATTCCAATGTTATTTAATCACTTTTGAAATTAGTTTAGAGCTATTAAACGCAACTGGAAAATCTATTGAATGTGTATTGAACGCATACAATAAAGAATAAGTATAGAAAACGAAAACTTCGTAAAATTTGTGGTCGTTCTGACAATTTGTCGTTTTCACCTAAGAGATCGTACATAAATGACGTCACGGGTAGGGTCATTAGATCTGTTTGGATACTGATGACCCGTAATGTTAAGGATGGCCATTTACGCAATGGCTTTAAGCTGGTTACAGAAGGGTCATAGGGTCCTAGAAATAGGGATTTTTCGATTAAATTATTTATGGACGACCCTGCAAATTTAAATATTTTAAATACGAGCGTTTCATCCTCACGGCTATACAGCCAACAGTCACCAGTAGTGTGACTTTTTCAGGCGTCACCCTTCGAATTTCGAAATCGGTTTCTTCGCTGTATAGTTTCTAGTTTTCTGGTTTTCTTATTTTCTAGTTTTCTATTAACAAAGTTCGCATTTTATTCGCGTGTAAATTAAACTACACACATTCAACATGTGTTGCTCGATTATTAATTCATAAATGGAGTTCACTCAGTTCACTGGAATTTATTGCCATGAATGTGCCTAACTTAATTCAGTCATTGATTTCACAATTTGAATAATTTCAGTCTCGAGTTCTCCAGTCATTATATGTATTATTATTTTACAACTTTACCATTTACGGCAAAAAAAAAAAATAAGAATTCACCCTAACCGATGCGTTGCGTTGTACGACTATTGTTCAGTTGAAACTAATTATGAGGTCATATTTAAGTGATAGCTGGTGGTAATTGCCTGGAATTAAACCATAAAATGAGCTGTATGCAATAATTGCAATATGCCAAAACATAATAATTGCTACGGAAGAAACATTCGTTAAATGCTAAATAGGAGTTTTTAAAAAGTGCAACATAGTTTATAGTTGCATGCTTTTCAAAAGTGTGAAACTTTCTATTGACTTGTCAGTGAAAATTTCAAATTGCTCTATTTGAATATGCATTTGAAAAGTATAAAATGTTGTATTGACATGTTTTCGAAAATTTCAAAAATATTTTATTTCCATGTTTTTGAAAAGTGGAAAATGCTCCAATTTACATGTTTTCGAAAACTGTACAATGTTCTATTTATACATTTTTTCATGATCATGATATTTGAAATGTTTTATAGACATTATTATAGTGCATTTAGTTCTTGGCTAAAAATGCATATGGGTCATTTTGAGCGTGTCTTCACTGGTGATATGTACATTGGTCAAGTTATAGACGTAAAAGTTATAGCCAATTTGTACTTCTTGTTGCATTGATCGAGCTCAAGGTTCTGTTGTGAATCATCCATTGTGTCAACTGAGGCCAGAGGTTCTTCTTCTTTTAGTTGTGAAAACTTGGAAAAGTCATGTTAAAAAAACATTAAATAAAAACTAAATGGAATCTCCTCTTTTAACACTTAACAATTCGTAACGCTGACTAGTGAGGTAAATCCTTTTTTGTCTCGTTAGTCAGGTCGTCAGGTGCAGG